>JAGDQO010001197.1:0-15083 GCA_018342035.1 Solanum appendiculatum
TTCCTCCGAACGCCCTAGCCTGCCCCCCACCGACCTAGCCTCCCCGAACCGACGCATGACGCCGATTGTCACGCTAATCTGAATCGCCCCCGTCACCTGTCTTATCGACGTCTCGATCCGAGTGTCGTTTCCGCAAAAAGAAATATTCATTACAAAATACGCGATTGAATTTCGACAAAAAAGGGGGATGCAACACGAGGACTTCCCAAGGGGTCACCCATCCTAGTACTACTCTCGCCCAAGCACGCTTAACTTCGGAGTTCTGATGGGATCCGGTGCGTTAGTGCTGGTATGATCGCATCCATCTTTCCTACCACTGTAAATTCTATTAAACACCTCCTTCCTCCGAACGCCCTAGCCTGCCCCCCAACGACCTAGCCATCCCGAACCGACGCATGTCGCCGATTGTCACGCCCATCTGAATCGCCCCCGTCACCAGTCTTAACAACGTCTCGATCCGAATGTCGTTTCCGCAAAAAGAAATATACATTACAAAATACGCGACCGAATTTCGATAAAAAAGAGGGATGCAACACGAGGAATTCCCAGGGAGTCACCCATCCTAGTACTACTCTCGCCCAAGCACGCTTAACTTCGGAGTTCTGATGGGATCCGGTGCGTTAGTGCTGCTATGATAGCATCCATGTTTCCAACCACTGTAAATTCTATTAAACACCTCCTTCTTCCGAACGCCCTAGCCTGCCCCCCACCGACCTAGCCTCCCCGAACCGACGCATGACGCAGATTGTCACGCTCATCTTAATCGCCCCCGTCACCTGTCTTAACGACGTCTTGATCCGAATGTCGTTTCCGCAAAAAGAAATATACATCACAAAATACTCGATAGAATTTCGACAAAAAAGAGGGATGCAACACGAGGACTTCCCAGGGGGTCACCCATCCTAGTAATACTCTCGCCCAAACACGCTTAACTTCGGAGTTCTGATGGGATCCGGTGCGTTAGTGCTGGTATGATCGCATCCATCTTTCCTACCACTGTAAATTCTATTAAACACCTCCTTCCTCCGTACGCCCTAGCCTGCCCCCCAACGACCTAGCCTCCCCGAACCGACGCGTGACGCAGATTGTCACGCTCATCTTAATCACCCCCGTCACCTGTCTTAACGACGTTTCGATCCGAATGTCGTTTCCGATAAAAGAAATAAACATAAAAAAATACGCGACCCAATTTCGACAAAAAAGAGGGATGCAACACGAGGACTTCCCAAGGGGTCACCCATCCTAGTACTACTCTCGCCCAAGCACGCTTAACTTCGGAGTTCTGATGGGATCCGGTGCGTTAGTGCTGGTATGATCGCATCCATGTTTCCTACCACTGTAAATTCTATTAAACACCTCCTTCTTCCGAACGCCCTAGCTTGCCCCCCACCGACCTAGCCTCCCCGAAC
This sequence comes from Solanum appendiculatum, assembly GCA_018342035.1. Taxonomy (NCBI): domain Eukaryota; kingdom Viridiplantae; phylum Streptophyta; class Magnoliopsida; order Solanales; family Solanaceae; genus Solanum; species Solanum appendiculatum. The sequence continues at coordinate 1,410 of JAGDQO010001197.1, forward strand.
CGACGCATGACGCAGATTGTCACGCTCATCTTAATCGCCCCCGTCACCTGTCTTAACGACGTCTCGATCCGAATGTCGTTTCCGCAAAAAGAAATAAACATAACAAAATACGCGATCGAATTTTGACAAAAAAGAGGGATGCAACACGAGGACTTCCCAGGGGGTCACCCATCCTAGTACTACTCTCGCCCAAGCACGCTTCACTTCGGAGTTCTGATGGGATCCGGTGCGTTAGTGCTGGTATGATCGCATCCATCTTTCCTACCACTGTAAATTCTATTAAACACCTCCTTCCTCCGTACGCCCTAACCTGCCCCCCACCGATCTAGCCTCCCCGAACCGACGCATGACGCAGATTGTCACGCTCATCTTAATCGCCCCCGTCACCTGTCTTAACGACGTCTCGATCCGAATGTCGTTTCCGCAAAAAGAAATATACATTACAAAATACTCGATAGAATTTCGACAAAAAAGAGGGATGCAACACGAGGACTTCCAAGGGGGTCACCCATCCTAGTACTACTCTCGACCAAGCACGCTTAACTTTGGAGTTCTGATGGGATCCGGTGCGTTAGTGCTGGTATGATCGCATCCATGTTTCCTACCACTGTAAATTCTATTAAACACCTCCTTCTTCCGAACGCCCTAGCCTACCCCCCACCGACCTAGCCTCCCCGAATCGACGCATGACGCAGATTGTCACGCTCATCTTAATCGCCCCCGTCACCTGTCTTAACGACGTCTCGATCCGAATGTCGTTTCCGCAAAAAGAAATATACATTACAAAATACTCGATCGAATTTCGACAAAAAAGAGGGATGCAACACGAGGACTTCCCAGGGGGTCACCCATCCTAGTACTACTCTCGCCCAGCACAACATATTTTAAACAGTGTTAACCTATCTTCTCAAGCAACTAAGATTGCTAAACTTGAAAATGATCTTCAAAACTGGAATATACCAGAAGAACCTTTTAAAGCTATTTACCATTTAGGTAAATTTAATTTATTTGTTAATCACAATATTAAAACTTGTGAATCAACTGTTGCTATTAATAATTTTCTTGAAGGAATAAATATCCCTATTCAAGGAACTATTATAAAAGCTTCCCCTTTTAAAATCCTCTCCACAGAAAAACCTTCTGTCATTGCTACTAATCTTGATATCAACAAGATTATAGAACAGAATAATTACACCAATCAAATTCTTCATGTCGTTTCTAGACAAATTGAAGATTCCAAAGAAAAAGCCTCTTTTTCAGGAAGGCCTGTCCCTCTATCTTCTACGAATAGTAGTCAGAAAATAGACCCAAACCCTATATTCAAAATCAATGAATTTTCTCGAGAAAATTATCCCAAGCTCAAAAATACCTTTGATATTTCTGACAATATTTTGGATAAAATTAATGAGAAACTAGCCAATTTCTCTATATCTGATAAAAGAGCTGCTTTCAGAACTTCTACCAGCACCAGTGGTAAAATAATTTCTACTATCAAGGAAAATATTGTACAAAAACTTTCCAATGATAGATATCATAACCGAAAAAACTATCATAAAAGACCTTCTTTCCCAGACCTTCAATATGAGGAAAACGCCTTTCTATCCACTTCTTCTCATGAAGGAAGCAGTATTACTGAATGGAATATTGATGGTTTAGCAGAACATCAGATTTATAATAAACTCCATGAGATGGGGATAGCTATCACGGCTTACAAAATAAGAAATTCTTCAGACAAAGAAGCTGCTTCAATGATAGTCGCAGGTTTCACTGGAATGTTAAAACATTGGTGGGATAATTACGTCTCAGATGAAACTAAGAAAGTTATTTATGATACTTATGCTTCTGAGATTGTTATTAAAATGGAAGGAACTAATGAAGTTCCTACTGAAGTTATTAGAGAAGATGCTTGTGCTACTCTTCTCTATCATATAGCAAAACATTTTATTGGAGAACCCAAGCTATTTCAGGATAGGAGTCTCCAAATCCTCAATAATATCAGTTGTCCCTCTTTAGATGACTTTACCTGGTATAAATACAATTTTATGCAGAAGGTAATGATTAGACCAGATTGTCATTTAGACTTCTGGAAAGAAAGATTTGTGAGCGGACTTCCACCGCTCTTTGCTGACAAAGTTAGAACAAAGATTCAAGATAGGAATGAAGGAAAAATTCCTTATGACCAAATGACGTATGGAGATCTTATTAGTGTTATTAACACTGTGGGATTAGAACTTTGTACAGATATTAAGTTGAAGCATCAACTAAAAAAAGAAAAGTCTTCTTCGAGAAGAGAATTGGGAAGTTTCTGTCAAGACTTCGGGTTTGTTTCTCTAACACCTCCTTCAAGAAAGTTCAGGAAGGAAAACAAGGAAAATAAGAAAACTCATCGTAGTAAGTCTAGAAGAACTTCTGAAAAAGACTACAAAAAATCTTCCAAAAGAAGGAAAAAGCATAAAGGATTTAAGAAATCCAAAGAGGATGTATGTTGGACTTGTGGAAAATCTGGTCATAGAGCTAGTGAATGCAGGTCTGGTAAACAGAAGAAGATCAACAGTCTTGAAATAGACGAAGCAACCAAAGAAAAGCTTTTTTCTATACTTGAAGAACCTTTATCCGATTCTTCAAATAATTCTGCTGAATATAGCGACGAAGAAGATATCAACGTCGATTATGATTCAGATTCTAGCCAATCGGGAAAAAACTGTAACTGCACAGAGGCTTTTTGTGTTTGTGAAGGAATTCCTCAAATCAATGTCCTTAGCAATGATTCTAAAGAAGCTCTCTTCGACATTATTGAACATATTGATAATGAAGAAGCTAGAAAAAAATATCGTATAGAGCTCAAGAATCTTATTCTCAACCAAAAGGATAAGCCCAAAGCTCGCACTATGATTGAGCCTTTCAGCATGAAACAAATCATGAATAGGTTCGAAAGAAATGCCGAACCTACCATTCCTGATCTTAATCATGAAATCAAAACTCTTAAAGAGGAAATCAAAGACATTAAATTCAGACTTGGGAAAGTTGAAACTGATGTCATTGCTGATAAAATCCTCAAAGAGATTGATAAACAGAATCTTGTTGAAGAAACTAAAGAAATCCCTGAAAAGGATAACTTAGATTATCCTCCTTTCAATGTTGATCTTTCTGCCACACCCACTCCTAATATCGCGACTACCTCTTGTCCAGGTATCGATGTTATTACTTCTGTTAGACCTCAGAGTCATCATATACCTATTAAGATTGTTGTCAATAAAGATTTTGTTATTAATAAAATTGCTTTGCTTGACAGTGGTGCAGATAGAAATTGCATTGTTAAAGGTATTGTTCCTACTAAGTATTTAGAAAAAAGTACTTCTAAATTATATTCTGCTACTGGAGAGTTGCTAAAAATTAATTATAAGCTTTCTAAAGCTCATATTTGTAACAATAATATTTGTTTAACAAATGATTTTATTATTACTGAAGATATTAATGAAGATATTATTCTTGGAATACCTTTTATCACTCAGATAAAACCTTTTATTACTAATCTAAGTGGTATTACTACTTCCATTCTGGGAAAAGAATTACTTTTTCCTTTTGTTAAAACTCTTTCCCAAGATGAAAGTAATTTTATCAGAGAAAAAACGGTTTTCCGAATAAACTCTTTATCTCAACATGTTAATTTTCTCAAAGAAGAAATTAAAATCAAAAATATTGAGCAAATTTTAAAAACCCCGGAGATGGTTACTAAAATATCCAATCTTCACAAAAAATTTGAAGATGAAATTTGCTCTGATTTTCCTAATGCCTTTTGGGAAAGAAAAAAACATATTGTTGAATTACCTTATATTGAGGGTTTTAACGAACAGTCTATTACTACCAAGGCTAGACCTATTCAAATGAATCATGAAATGATGGATTATTGTAAAAAGGAAATTGATAATTTATTGAAAAACAAAATTATTAAATTTTCTAAATCTCCTTGGAGTTGCTCTGCTTTCTATGTTAACAACAGCGCTGAAAGAGAAAGAGGAGCACCTAGACTTGTTATTAATTATAAACCTCTTAATTCTGTTTTAAAATGGATCAGGTACCCGATACCTAACAAAAGAGATTTATTAAAAAGAACTTATAAGGCCAATATCTATAGTAAGTTTGATATGAAATCGGGTTTTTGGCAAATTCAAATTGCCAATAAAGATAAATATAAAACTGCTTTCAATGTCCCATTTGGACAATATGAATGGAATGTTATGCCATTTGGACTAAAGAATGCTCCTTCTGAATTTCAAAATATCATGAATAGCATTTTTAATGATTATAGCTACATGTCTATTGTATACATTGATGATGTGCTTATCTTTTCTGATGATATTGATTCACATTTTAAGCATCTTAATACTTTCTTTAAGATTGTTAAATATAATGGTTTGGTTGTTAGTGCCAAAAAGATTAAACTCTTTCAAACCTCTATAAGGTTCTTAGGCCATGATCTTTATCAAGGTAGTTACAAACCTATCTGTAGAGCCATTGAGTTCTCTTCCAAATTTCCTAATGAAATTATTGATAAAACCCAATTGCAAAGGTTTTTAGGAAGTTTAAATTATGTTGCTGATTTTATTCCCAAAGTCAGACAAGTTTGTGAACCTTTATATAAAAGGCTCAAGAAAAATCCTGTCCCTTGGGGAAATGATCAAACTCAGGCAGTCATAACTGTTAAGAAATTGGTCCAGAGCCTCTTCCTTGTTTAGGAATTCCCAATCCTAAAGATTTTATGATTGTTGAAACTGATGCTTCTGATCTAGGCTATGGAGGTATTCTAAAACAAAGAAGTTCTTCAGAATCTCCTGAACAATTAGTTCGTTTTACTTCTGGAATATGGAATTTCACTCAAAAAAATTATTCAACTGTTAAAAAAGAAATCTTGTCTATAGTGCTATGTATCACAAAATTTCAAGATGACTTAATTAATAAAGAATTTTTATTAAGAGTTGATTGTAAATCTGCTAAAGAAATTTTACAAAAAGATGTAAAAAATCTTGTTTCAAAACAAATATTTGCTAGATGGCAAGCTCTACTTTCTAGCTTTGATTTTCAAATTGAATTTATAAAAGGAGAAAATAACTCTTTACCTGATTTTCTAACAAGAGAATTTTTACAGGGAAAAAATGAGGCCTTTCAAGCCTAATACTCCTTCGAAAGACGGAAAACCTATGGCGAAACCATTCGTCTTACCTCCTTTAACACCGGCAAAAACCCCACAAAGACCGGTATTTGATAATAGATTTACTATGCTCGCGGACTATCCAAAATTGCCCGCTCCACCCCCTAATCCTACCAAATTAATACAATTAAGGCCTAATAGACCTTTGACTCTGGGCCAAATTCTATTTCATAATAGGAATTTGGCTGTTGAGAAGTAGTAGACCAAAGTGAATTCTTTTGAAAAGAGACATATTACTATTCCTAAAAGGAATCTTATAGCTTTACTTTATAAAAGTAAGGACCCACTTACCGACAAACATTTTAATTTGTCCATCTTTAATTATTGTAAAGAAAGAATCCTTATCCTATAAAAGGATCTCTCTCTTCTCCTTAGATGGCATCAGCTTTTTTACCCAAAACTGAAAACCTCTCTATTCCCTAAGCTTTCAATGTTTTTAATGCTTCCGTCTGTAGCTCTTCATATGTTCATATAAATAAAAATTTGTAAGTTTTTATAACTCTCTTTTGTTAATTCTTCGTATAAATCTTGTCATAATATACTAATACAACTTCGGAGGATTACCGCCGATCCGTTATTGGTATCAGAGCCATGTTGGCAGTATACGTACCTAGCATGAGCAGCTAAGTACATATACTGTTTGGGGCATGACAAAATTTATATTAATTTATGAACTGATTATTTAAAGCTTTGATTAAACTATTTTAATATTTTGATATGCTTTTTGATATTATGTTCTTAATCTTGTTTCTTTAATTGGTGTGAGGTGTTCATTCTTCTCTAAGTGTGTGAGGTAACCGAATAATACCCGGTTCATACGTTGGCTAGCCGAAATGAATAGGTCGTCAAGCTAGGAGAGCGTTTAGACCTTGAATGGTGATCCCGTAGCCAAGATAACTCTAGAGAAAGAACAGATGTAAAACCAAGAGAACCTCCCTTAGAAACTAAGATCTAGATCTTTAATATCTCTTTGCATATTTTTATATTATTATTGTTTAATCATTCTTGAATTATCCTTTGGTCTCTACTTTTCTCAAGAGCCAAATTCCTATTCATAATCGGGGTCCACATATGACTGTGCTATTCCTTTGAGGTCGCACATGTCCCCATTACTACTTCCAGATGATGCGGCGTCGCTGATTAGCTGCATTATCTGAGTCTCAGTATAATCTTCAAGATTATCCATAGCTCTTTTGAGTTTTGCTTTGAGCTCTTCTTTTGAAGTCTTTTGCTTAGCAGGATTGACTGCTGCTGGATTGATAATAGGCTTGATTCCGATTGGCTTAGGAGTCCACCCTTTAATCATTACTTCTTTAGCTAAGAAGCGTATTTTATCTATTTCTACCTTGGTAAAATTCCAAGAGATAATATATGAAATTCTTTTCTGAATAAAGAACTTACATAATTTGATATACTCTGGTAGAGTAGATATATCTGTGGTACTTTGGAATTCAGTGAACCTGATGTGAAATTGTTTGCGGTAATATTTGCAGATTTCCTCCAAAAATATTCCACCATTCGTAAAACCATTTAGGAATAATCGACTTAATTACTTTTGGACAGTATTTAACAAACCAAGTGTGTCTTGGCCTAAGATACATAAAATTGAACCAAGCTGCTTTGTAGTCATGCCAATTGTAAGTTTGTGGCTTGTGCGGCATGGACAAAGATACTGGAGTGTGTAAATGATCAGTATACCATTCAAATGGAGATAAAATCCTCTTGATAGTGAATCGAGAATATCTTATAAAGTCAGGATTTTGTTCGTCCCTGTTATGTTCAATCTCAATGGATTCTGTGTCTACCAAAATAGCTTCGTAAAACTTTCTGGTTTTGTAAGAACAATCTGTATCAACAAAGTTGCCATCTGTGTAGCAAGGTTTAATAAGAGTTCCAACCTCAAGGTTCTCATACTCTCTGTCTAGAGCCAATAGTGGTAACATTTGAGTTGTTACAAAGTCAAATTTTTCTTCCTTTGGGATAGTAGTTGGAGTAGGTAATTCAGGTTTAACAGCTTGAGCAAAAGACTCGGGGGTCTTCATTGTATAATAGTCTTTAGTTTGGACATTAGAACTTGATGCTCCAGGAGTCAAAGGTCTATTTGGCCTTAATTGTATTAATTTGGTAGGATTTGGAGGTGGAGCGGGCAATTTTGGATAGTCCGCTAGCATAGTAAATCTATTATCAAATACCGGTCTTTGTGGGGTTTTTGCCGGTGTTAAAGGAGGTAAGACGAATGGTTTGGCCATAGGTTTTCCTTCTTTCGAAGGAGTATTAGGCTTGAAAGGCCTCATTTTTTCCCTGTAAAAATTCTCTTGTTAGAAAATCAGGTAAAGAGTTATTTTCTCCTTTTATAAATTCAATTTGAAAATCAAAGCTAGAAAGTAGAGCTTGCCATCTAGCAAATATTTGTTTTGAAACAAGAATTTTTACATCTTTTTGTAAAATTTCTTTAGCAGATTTACAATCAACTCTTAATAAAAATTCTTTATTAATTAAGTCATCTTGAAATTTTGTGATACATAGCACTATAGACAAGATTTCTTTTTTAACAGTTGAATAATTTTTTTGAGCGGAATTCCATATTCCAGAAGTAAAACGAACTAATTGTTCAGGAGATTCTGAAGAACTTCTTTGTTTTAGGATACCTCCATAGCCTAGATCAGAAGCATCAGTTTCAACAATCATAAAATCTTTAGGATTGGGAATTCCTAAACAAGGAAGGCTCTGGACCAATTTCTTAACAGTTATGACTGCCTGAGTTTGATCATTTCCCCAAGGGACAGGATTTTTCTTGAGCCTTTTATATAAAGGTTCACAAACTTGTCTGACTTTGGGAATAAAATCAGCAACATAATTTAAACTTCCTAAAAACCTTTGCAATTGGGTTTTATCAATAATTTCATTAGGAAATTTGGAAGAGAACTCAATGGCTCTACAGATAGGTTTGTAACTACCTTGATAAAGATCATGGCCTAAGAACCTTATAGAGGTTTGAAAGAGTTTAATCTTTTTGGCACTAACAACCAAACCATTATATTTAACAATCTTAAAGAAAGTATTAAGATGCTTAAAATGTGAATCAATATCATCAGAAAAGATAAGCACATCATCAATGTATACAATAGACATGTAGCTATAATCATTAAAAATGCTATTCATGATATTTTGAAATTCAGAAGGAGCATTCTTTAGTCCAAATGGCATAACATTCCATTCATATTGTCCAAATGGGACATTGAAAGCAGTTTTATATTTATCTTTATTGGCAATTTGAATTTGCCAAAAACCCGATTTCATATCAAACTTACTATAGATATTGGCCTTATAAGTTCTTTTTAATAAATCTCTTTTGTTAGGTATCGGGTACCTGATCCATTTTAAAACAGAATTAAGAGGTTTATAATTAATAACAAGTCTAGGTGCTCCTCTTTCTCTTTCAGCGCTGTTGTTAACATAGAAAGCAGAGCAACTCCAAGGAGATTTAGAAAATTTAATAATTTTGTTTTTCAATAAATTATCAATTTCCTTTTTACAATAATCCATCATTTCATGATTCATTTGAATAGGTCTAGCCTTGGTAGTAATAGACTGTTCGTTAAAACCCTCAATATAAGGTAATTCAACAATATGTTTTTTCCTTTCCCAAAAGGCATTAGGAAAATCAGAGCAAATTTCATCTTCAAATTTTTTGTGAAGATTGGATATTTTAGTAACCATCTCCGGGGTTTTTAAAATTTGCTCAATTTTTTTGATTTTAATTTCTTCTTTGAGAAAATTAACATGTTGAGATAAAGAGTTTATTCGGAAAACCGTTTTTTCTCTGATAAAATTACTTTCATCTTGGGAAAGAGTTTTAACAAAAGGAAAATGTAATTCTTTTCCCATAATGGAAGTAGTAATACCACTTAGATTAGTAATAAAAGGTTTTATCTGAGTGATAAAAGGTATTCCAAGAATAATATCTTCATTAATATCTTCAGTAATAATAAAATCATTTGTTAAACAAATATTATTGTTACAAATATGAGCTTTAGAAAGCTTATAATTAATTTTTAGAAATCTCCAGTAGCAGAATATAATTTAGAAGTACTTTTTTCTAAATACTTAGTAGGAACAATACCTTTAACAATGCAATTTCTATCTGCACCACTGTCAAGCAAAGCAATTTTATTAATAACAAAATCTTTATTGACAACAATCTTAATAGGTATATGATGACTCTGAGGTCTAACAGAAGTAATAACATCGATACCTGGACAAGAGGTAGTCGCGATATTAGGAGTGGGTGTGGCAGAAAGATCAACATTGAAAAAAGGATAATCTAAGTTATCCTTTTCAGGGATTTCTTCAGTTTCTTCAACAAGATTCTGTTTATCAATCTCTTTGAGGATTTTATCAGCAATGACATCAGTTTCAACTTTCCCAAGTCTGAATTTAATGTCTTTGATTTCCTCTTTAAGAGTTTTGATTTCATGATTAAGATCAGGAATGGTAGGTTCGGCATTTCTTTCGAACCTATTCATGATTTGTTTCATGCTGAAAGGTTCAATCATAGTGCGAGCTTTGGGCTTATCCTTTTGGTTGAGAATAAGATTCTTGAGCTCTATAAGATATTTTTTCCTAGCTTCTTCATTATCAATATGTTCAATAATATCGAAGAGAGCTTCTTTAGAATCATTGCTAAGGACATTGATTTGAGGAATTCCTTCACAAACACAAAAAGCCTCTGTGCAGTTACAGTTTTTTCCCAATTGGCTAGAATCTGAATCATAATCGACGTTGATATCTTCTTCGTCGCTATATTCAGCAGAATTATTTGAAGAATCGGATAAAGGTTCTTCAAGTATAGAAAAAAGCTTTTCTTTGGTTGCTTCGTCTATTTCAAGACTGTTGATCTTCTTCTGTTTACCAGACCTGCATTCACTAGCTCTATGACCAGATTTTCCACAAGTCCAACATACATCCTCTTTGGATTTCTTAAATCCTTTATGCTTTTTCCTTCTTTTGGAAGATTTTTTGTAGTCTTTTTCAGAAGTTCTTCTAGACTTACTACGATGAGTTTTCTTATTTTCCTTGTTTTCCTTCCTGAATTTTCTTGAAGGAGGTGTTAGAGAAACAAACCCGAAGTCTTGACAGAAACTTCCCAATTCTCTTCTCGAAGAAGACTTTTCTTTTTTTAGTTGATGCTTCAACTTAATATCTGTACAAAGTTCTAATCCCACAGTGTTAATAACACTAATAAGATCTCCATAAGTCATTTGGTCATAAGGAATTTTTCCTTCATTCCTATCTTGAATCTTTGTTCTAACTTTGTCAGCAAAGAGCGGTGGAAGTCCGCTCACAAATCTTTCTTTCCAGAAGTCTAAATGACAATCTGGTCTAATCATTACCTTCTGCATAAAATTGTATTTATACCAGGTAAAGTCATCTAAAGAGGGACAACTGATATTATTGAGGATTTGGAGACTCCTATCCTGAAATAGCTTGGGTTCTCCAATAAAATGTTTTGCTATATGATAGAGAAGAGTAGCACAAGCATCTTCTCTAATAACTTCAGTAGGAACTTCATTAGTTCCTTCCATTTTAATAACAATCTCAGAAGCATAAGTATCATAAATAACTTTCTTAGTTTCATCTGAGACGTAATTATCCCACCAATGTTTTAACATTCCAGTGAATCCTGCGACTATCATTGAAGCAGCTTCTTTGTCTGAAGAATTTCTTATTTTGTAAGCCATGATAGCTATCCCCATCTCATGGAGTTTATTATAAATCTGATGTTCTGCTAAACCATCAATATTCCATTCAGTAATACTGCTTCCTTCATGAGAAGAAGTGGATAGAAAGGCGTTTTCCTCATATTGAAGGTCTGGGAAAGAAGGTCTTTTATGATAGTTTTTTCGGTTATGATATCTATCATTGGAAAGTTATTGTACAATATTTTCCTTGATAGTAGAAAGTATTTTACCACTGGTGCTGGTAGAAGTTCTGAAAGCAGCTCTTTTATCAGATATAGAGAAATTGGCTAGTTTCTCATTAATTTTATCCAAAATATTGTCAGAAATATCAAAGGTATTTTTAAGCTTGGGATAATTTTCTCGAGAAAATTCATTGATTTTGAATATAGGGTTTGGGTCTATTTTCTGACTGCTATTCGTAGAAGATAGAGGGACAGGCCTTCCTGAAAAAGAGGCTTTTTCTTTGGAATCTTCAATTTGTCTAGAAGACATGAAGAATTTGATTGGTGTAATTATTCTGTTCTATAATCTTGTTGATATCAAGATTAGTAGCAATGACAGAAGGTTTTTCTGTGGAGAGGATTTTAAAAGGGGAAGTTTTTATAATAGTTCCTTGAATAGGGATATTTATTCCTTCAAGAGGAGGAGTAACATCTTCAATAACTTTGTTTGAAGTAGTATACCATTTATTGATAATGACTTTAAGAGAATCCTTACTCAGCTTCACCCACCTCAAACCAACTAATAGGAGATCTACATCTTCGCCCATAAAAAGCCTCATAAGGAGCCATTTGGATACTGAGTGATAACTATTATTATATGTGAACTCGATAAGAGGCAAGTGGTCATCCCAATTACTTTTAAAATCCAGAACACAAGCTCTTAACATGTCCTCTAAGGTCTGAATTGTGTGCTTTGCTTGACCATCAGTCTGAGGATGAAAAGCAGTACTAAGGTTCACTTTCGGACCCAAACCTCTCTGGAAGGACTTCCAAAAATGAGCAGTGAATTGTACACCCCTATCTGAGATGATAGACACAGGAACTCCGTGAAGTCGAACTATCTCTTGAATGTACAATCTAGCATAATCTTCTACTGAACTGGTAGTCTTTACGGGTAAGAAATGGGTTGGTTTAGTCATCCGATCTACAATCACCCAAATCGAATCATGTTGTCTACGATATCGCGGCAAGCCAGTAATGAAATCCATATTAATCATCTCCCACTTCCATTCCGGAAGAGTTATGTCCTGAGCCATACCATTGGGTCTTTGGTGCTCTACTTTGACCTGCTGGCAATTTGGGCACTTAGCAATGAACTCTGCAATGCACCTCTTCATACTACTCCACCAATAGACTTCTCTCAAGCCATGATACATTTTTATGGAACCAGGATGGATCGAGTATCTCGAACTATGTGCCTCGGCCATGATCCTCTCTTGGAGTTCATCCACCTTTGGTACACACAACCTACCTTGATATCTTAACACACCATCTCCCCCTTGTTCAAAAGCCATCACCTTTAGCTTATGAACATTTCTTTTCAGTTCAAGTAAAACAGGGTCTTGGTCTTGTTTCTCCATCACTTCAGACACTAGTGATGATTCATCCCCATTCATCACCACAACTCCACCTGCACTGGAATCCAATAGACGGACTCCCAAACGGGCAAGTCTATGAACTTCCTTAACCAATTCCCTCTTGCCTTCCTCAACATGGGCAGGACTCTCCATAGATAACCTTCTCAAAGCATCAGCAACAACATTAGCCTTACCTGGGTGATAGAGGATACTCATGTCGTAATCCTTGAGCAACTCTAACCATCTCCTCTGTATGAGGTTAAGCTCTTTCTGACTGAAAACATATTGAAGACTCGTGTGATCGGTGAACACATCCACATGAACACCATAGAGATAGTGGTGCCATATTCTCAAAGCAAATACTACAACTGCCAACTCGAGGTCATGAGTCGGGTAGTTCTTCTCGTGAATCTTGAGCTGTCTAGAGGCATAGGCTATAACCTTACCGTTCTGCATCAATACACAACCAAGTCCAACTCTAGACGCATCACAATAAACAACAAAGCCTTATGTACCCTCTGGTAAGGTCAATACTGGGGCAGTAGTTAACCGATTTTTCAATTTCTGAAAGTTTTTCTCACAAGCTTCAGACCATTGAAACTTAACTTTTTTCTAAGTCAACTTCATCAACGGGGATGAAATAGATGAAAACCCATCGATGAACCTTCTATAGTAACATGCCAATCCCAAGAAACTCCTTATGTCAGTTGGAGATGTGGGTCTGGGCCAGTTCTGCACTGCTTCAATCTTCGGAGTCTCGACTCAAATCCCTTTACCAAATACAATGTGGACTAAGAATGCCAGAGACTCAAGCCAAAACTCACACTTAGAAAATTTAGCATACAACTCTCTATCCTTGAGAGTTTGAAGGACTATTCTGAGATGACTAGCATGATCCTCTTCACTCTTCGAATAAATCAGTATATCATCAATGAATACGATAACAAACATATCAAGATATGGCTTAAACACTCTATTCATAAGGTCCATGAACGCTGCAGGAGCACTAATCAAGCCAAAAGACATAACAAGAAACTCATAATGACCATAATGGGTCAAGAATGTTGTCTTTGGAATGTCACACTCTCTTACTTTCAAATGATGATAGCCAGATCTGAGGTCTATCTTAGAAAAACAAGTGGCAC
>JAGDQO010001198.1:0-283385 GCA_018342035.1 Solanum appendiculatum
ACATACGTTTATGCTAGAACACATAAACTTTCTAAAATTTAATTCAAAAATTACCTCTTGAAGCGTGAGCAGATACCTTCAAACGAATCCACAAGCTAGTCCACAAACTGAACAATAGTTCTGCAGTATTCTACAGTGATCCCAAGTTCACTTCCGAACTCTCTCAATACTTTGGTGGACAAGTATCGTATAGAAAACTTATCATCTTTCAAGGTTTAGAAGAATCCCTATTTATAGAGATTTCTTCCCAGTTCAAGGAGGAGAGGAAACACACTGTCTTTCTTTAGAATAAAAAAAGACATGTACTTCTCTCTTTCCTTAGAATAGAAAAAGACACATATTTCTCCATTTCCTTATAATTAAAAAGGACATGTACTTCTCCCTTTCCTTAGAATAGAGAAAGACACATACTTTTTCCTTTCCTTAGAATAGAAAAATATATGTACTTTTCCCTTTTAATTTCCTCTTAGAATAGAATTCTGAGTTCTAGTTAAATATGGGCATGGTAGGGACCACGAAATTAATTTTTGAGGCTTCCTATTATGGAAATAATTTCAAATAATTAATTTGAATTATTCTTACCATAATAAATTACAAATCATTTCACTCGAAATTCGTAATTGCACTCCTCTATTTATATTTCGAAATTTCCCATTAAACACTTATGTAATTCCTCATGTTAAGATTATAGATATTAATCAATAAATTAGATTACTGACGAATTTAATTCAACGATTAATTTCCTTTAGAGCACTGCTTAACTTATATCATGTGTCGAATTCATAAATTCACTTGCAAGGTTTGACACGATAAAAACTTATAAGCTTCTCAAAAAGGCATATCATCAATCTTTATATCAAGACATGGATTCCGTCAACTAACTTATTATTTCACCAATACATATTATTATCATCCAATCTACCAGGCATATTGACCCATCTCAGAATCTCACCTTTTAATAAATTAAAATATACAGATCATAATAGTTATATCATGATTAAGAATATAAGTACATTTAATAGTTTAGAGAATATGCTTTTGTCAGTCAGTCTAAAGCAACTATCTCTACTCAGTCCCGTTCAATACATACAAAATGCACTAGCACAAGAAGTTGGAACTATACCATTCCCTTAATCAAGGTAAACTATATATAATCTTGTGCTACAATCGTACCGATGGCATGTCCAATTTTCATCTTAGATTGTGAACAAAAAAATTTATACTAATAAGAACCGATGATTTAATCCTCTGTATATAAGCTAAAACTCTATACATTAAATCATCTACTATATAAGTAAACAGACACCATAACGAATATATGATCTAGGGTATCAAATGGACAAGTTAGGTTGAAATTGGAAATGTTAAAATGAGTTGAAATAGAAATTGGGAAGGGTCCTGACCCGCCCAAGTTTACTTTGGGCTCAAACGGGCTTAAAAATGGGTTGGCTCTTGACTAGCCCAATTTGATTCGCTTAATCTCAATAATTTTAATATATTGTTATTTAAGTTTTATAACTACAATTTGAATTTCAACTCATGAAAATTTTAAAAAAGAAGTTACAAATGGATAGATAAATCCTAAAAGATATAAAATAGATAGTAATTCATACATTCAATATAAGAACATATGTTACATCAATTCAAATAAGGAGTCTTAAAATGGGTTGAAATTGGAGTTTAAATTGGGCTCAATTGAGAAATCTTTTAAAATGAGTTAAAGCTTGAATGATTTGACATTGAACCTAATTCAAATTGTATCTTGAGCCCAACCCTTAAAATTCTGGGTGTGTTGCCTATAGTTGGGTTCATTTTTGACACCCTTAATATGATCTATTAAAACTGAATAAATAATTATTCTATAATAAATACTATATCTAAATATATGGTTAATAGTATATATTCCAACAATTTTCCACTTAAACTTTTAACCATCACAATTGTTATAATGTACTATATCTAAATGCATGGTTAATAGTATATACCCCAACAATCTCCCACTTAGATATTTAACCTAGAAAATTGTTAGAACATTATTTCTAAACACGTGATTAATATATAGTATATACCCTAACAGATAAATGTAGATTGTAAAGACCTTATAAATTATAGAGAAAAGACATAAAGTGACACCTGAAGTTGTCCTGAATTTTCAAAACGACATCTTAACTATGCGGGCGTCCTATTACCCCCCTAAACAATTTGAAACTTATATTATTACATCATTTTTTGATCAGTCCCAGATTTTAAAAAGCAAGTGTTATCACACACCAATCATTACGTGACACATGTCAATTTAATTTGAAATATAATTTTTTTCCTTTTTTTCTTTTTTTCTTTTTCTCTCTCTCTCGCTCTCTCTCTCTCTCTCTCTCTCTCTCTCTCTTACTTTTAGACTTATTTTAATTTTATTACTTAAATTTTAATTTTATTACTTAAATTTTAATTTTATTACTTAAATTTTAATTTTATTTTAAAGTCTACTTCATCTTCCACCCTCACTTTCAAGCTACCCCCTCCCTCCATTTTCTTTCTTTCTTTCTTTCTTCTTCTTCATCTCCCACCCATATCCCACTACAAGAAATATGATTTATTGTGGCGACTTTTAGTGGCAACTCATATAGTTGCCACAAAAGTAGGAGCTTTTGTAGCGACTTGGAAAGGTTGCCGCAAAAGGTTATAGTATTACAGGCGACCCTAATTATTGCCACTAAAAATAACCCTTTTAGTGGCGACTATGTTTTCGCCGCCACAAAAATGAGCTAAAATTTTCTAATAAAATTTGATTGAAGAAATATTAGTGGCGACCTATAAGATGTCACTGCTAATGTTCTTTTGTGGCGAGTCTATCGCTACTAAAAGTTGATCTTTTGTGGCGACATCCTATGTCGCAACTATTCTTTTCTTTTGATATTCAACGTTATTTTGAATTGAAAGTCACGTTTTTATAATAGTTGTGGAGAATTTAATGAACAAAATTCCTAAAAAATGCATCTTGTCTATTAGACAATAAAAAATAAAAAATAAAATGTGGGCTTTTTAGTGCAAAGTTTAGGCCAAATTATGCTGGGAAAATTCCTAATTTTTTAAACTTAATTTTATTTTACTTTCTATTTTTTTGTAATACATCTTGTATAAAATATATTTTACTCTTATCATATATTTTTG
Organism: Solanum appendiculatum; assembly: GCA_018342035.1. Lineage (NCBI taxonomy): Eukaryota > Viridiplantae > Streptophyta > Magnoliopsida > Solanales > Solanaceae > Solanum > Solanum appendiculatum. The sequence goes on from JAGDQO010001198.1 coordinate 3,169, forward strand.
GACTTCATAATTTTAAATATTATAAAGATAATTAAATAATAATTTGAAGAAAATATTAAATGACAATTTTATATATTGTAAAATCTTTTAATGAAAGACAAAAAGTCCAATTAATATTTCTAAAAACTTTGATGTTTTTTAAGTAATATAAAATATAGTGTAGAGTTATTTAAATAAATTTATAAAGTAATTTTAATAATAGTTAGTGACATTTGTTTTTACTATGTTGTTCATTAAATATCATTTTAATTTCTTAAATTAGATAATTCAAAAAAATAAAAAGGAGAAAAACAAAACAAATTAAAATATAAAGAACCCTAATTCCCTCTTCTCCTCACACCGAATTCCTCCCCAATTTTTAGGGCTACCATTTTCGACGTCAAATTTGCCACTTCCACCAAATTCCGTCCCAATCTTTTTCTCAGTTTCTTTTCAATAGTGTAGGGGTTGCAAAATTGCTGAAATGATTTCTATTTTTCTGAATGCTAAACCCATGAGAGCTTTGTCCGTCTCAGAAGTTTGACATGAAGCAACAGGACTCGACATGCTTTCTCTTGCAACAGGTGAAAGGTATCTTCTTTGGAGTTTTCTTTTTCCACAAAAATCTTAGATGATTTTATTTTGTTCTCTTACGTTTATTTGCTCACTTTTGTCTGGTTTCCATTTGTGTAAGAAATAATAGTTGATTGAATCTTTTAGAGTTGTATGCTAGTTGTCGGAATGGAGTGAGTGACTAGAAATGGAGGATGCCGAAAAGAATGGCAAGTTTTGGCTAATTGATCTTCCAATATGCTAGTTTTAACAACTCTCATTCATTACACTTCTTCGTAGCTGCAACATTAATATGAATGCACCTTGGAGGAGATTTACCAAAAAATTCAGGTTCTTTCTTAATTTATATAATTGGTGGGAGATTATCTGGTCAATTTACATATATTGTAGCCAACAATAACCTGTCTCTTGAACATAACAGTTATTGAAGTCTTTCAATCTTTGACTGTTATCTTCCGTCTTACCTTTTTTTAGTTGCATTTCTTTTCTAAGTATACCGTCATTTAGTGCCCACATTTTGTCAAAGGTAAATTGGTTTCTAAAGCTAAAACTACACTGATAAGTATTAAGTATTGAATGTCATAAGCCTAAGACAGATTACTTTATTTCTTTTAAAATGTCATAATCTCCTCGGTTAATTTGCTATGTTACTCAGTTCTTCACTATTGAGTTATTTGAAATGCTATAAGACGAAAATTGTACATTATGATGGGTTCTAGTTTAGGGTGTTTGACAGACTCAAATTGTATTATGGCTAAGTAATTCATTTCTGTTGATTTTTCTCTATCTTAATTGAAACATATACTGAAAATAAATAACTTAAAGTCACATTATATACTTGAATTCATTAGTTAGTCCAGATCGTTTTGTTCTGCCATTAGTTTGTCTTTGCTTGACATTGGTATAGAGATTATTGTCTTATTTACAACAATCTAAAGAGATCGAGTATCCCATGACTAGATATGAAATTTTATCCTCTGTTCTTGGTGAGAGGTCAGGCTATGTGCGTGGAGAAGGTTATGAAAAGAAGCCTCCCAGAAAGACTCAAATACAATAGGCAAACATAGAGGTCAGTGTGTCTTCTACGATGAAAATTATGTGTCAAGAAATACAAGTCGATATGGACAGGAAATTGCAAGAAGAACATGAATAAATGGTTGCTGAGTTAAGAGGAATATGGACAAGTTTAGTGAAAAGGAGAAGTCGACAAGATGTTCCAAGAATAAATGGTTGCTGCTATCATGACTAGGATGCAACAGGTACTTGCTTGCTCCTTCTTAAGCCTTCTCCTTTTCTTGACAATTATTCTTTCTTACATTTGGACAATTATTTTATCACTTACTCCATATAAGTTGTTAGCTTGTTCTTTTAAATCTGATTTTCTTAATGATGCATACGAATTGTTTGGTAGAACTGCATTATTTTTTGAGGGGTGCTTGAGGTAACACATAAAACAACTAACTGTAACTTCGCGATTTTTTACATATTGAACTATCAAATGCAGTAGCATATTTGTTGAGAATATATTAGGCATAGATGCATGCTCTATGGTAGAAGCTCCTAGCCCTCAAACACTTCAGGAAAAGATAACTATATATACACTATGCAGTCATGCAAATAATTTTTTAGGAAGTGACTAGCACTAACAATATGTAAGTGAAAGATAGTTTTTTAAATCTATTTTTGTGGTAAATAAAATCTTTTATATCACCAAAGTAAGATGATAAGTACATGTTTAAAAGAAGATGATAAGCACTGGACAAGTTGTCCCTGGCTTCAATCACGATTTAACAACTAAGTATTTAAACAACCACATAGGCACTAAAATATAGACACTTAACAGCTAGAAGGTCCTAAGAGGGATAAAAATTGTGTTGCTCCAACCATCTAGCAACCTGAAGCTTCTTTTTCCCTCTAACGTGCACTTCTTGAATTATTTGCTTAACTGTGTTGGTCTCTATTGCCTGGTACCTTCTAACACCATTATGTTCCTTTCCTTCCATATATGGAAGCAGTATAGTCAAAGGCGTGCTTTAAGCGCGCTTAAGACATGTAGCGAGGTTCAACATGTTGTGAGCACTTCGCCTCGCTCTATGTGCGCTTCAGTGTTGTCATCAAGGTTCTAAGGCAAAATTTGTCTTGCCAATGAGCCTCTTCTAAAGAGGTGACACTAAACAATTGATATTTCACTTTATCATTAAAAAACTTCAATTTCTTTGGTCATTTATTTGTCATTCATGGTTATAATTATTAGTCTTGGACTGAACATATATATTTGTATTATTTTCTCCCTTTGCGCCTTTTTTCATTAAAGCTCACACATTATTTGCGCTTAAAGTCCCATGGACCTTAGAATTTTTTTTCCTTTTTCACCTTTGATAACACTGGATGACAGACATATGTCGCTAAAGGCAATCTGTATATTCTTGCCCCTAGCAAAGCAATTATCTTAGTGTAATTCATATTCCTAGTAATTGGGGGGCTGGATATATCTTACCACTATAGTACCTTCTGCAAAACTTGCTTAGACATTGAGCAAGAAAAGAAAAAATGTGAGTGGCATTCATCTGCTTCTTCACATAAAAGATTATATAGTCCTATTGCCTACTCCCCATTTACCTCATCTATCTCATATGTGCAGTTTTGAGTGAGCAGTTACAAATCAATCTTCTTCAGTGTATCTTTTGAAAGTCACCTCAAAGTTTGATATAAAACTGCCTGTGGAGACTTGCGGCATCTGTTCTAATTAGTTATAGTGCAATCTACTTCTTCCACATATTTACTAGCTTTCAAAATTCTTTGCACAATCCAAGAGTTGTGTTAAGGAACATCCACCAAGAGATTTCTATTCTTCCCATAGTAGTAGTGTATCCACCTCATTTGTAGTTTATCTTTTTTTGTGGCTAAGACTCGAAAACATTTTTGATCATCGCTGCCCTGTTCTAAGTGTTAAGATCTAATACATTAAAACTACATGTTATCTCTGGTTGACAAATACTTTCCAAGGATAATGCCATCTTTAATAGGTCTGCACTTCCAGTCAATAAGAAGCTTTTGCAAGTAGCTTCAATGATCTTCAACACATAATTTATTTTATAAACTAGAAAATTTATCATTGCCTAAAAATTGTGAATTAAAAATTTTATGATTTTTGTTTAAAAAGAAGGTACAAGAGGCAATATCTTTTCAACAATTACTTGTATGATCTCTTGTTTCCAATAGTGGCAGTCACCAAGTTAATTTTAACTTTTATGTTCTGCTAATCACTTTAGATATGCATAATGAACTATCTTTTGTAAATATAAGCTGTGTTATTATGCAATTAAATTTTCTTGTGATCACTTTATATATGCATAGTGAACTATCTTTTTTAGCTTTTATATAAGTAAATTGTTTCTGAATGGTGTTGCCATGAGTTTCTAAATATAACTGTAACAAAAATGTTGACCTCATCACCTGTTGGATCAGTTGAATAATTAGCAACCTCAATAATGAACTTGCATTTAACGACTTTCACATTATTCCTTCAAAAGAGATGTAAATGTATCACAATTCTAAACCGAGAAGAGCTTGTCGATAACTAGTTGTATGTGGGAGGAGCATGTTAATTACTCTGCCAAGGGAAACTGCTATAAGAACATTGCAGTTGTCACGACCCAAAATTATAAGTCGTGATGGCACCTATGTTCGCAACCGATCGGTAAGCCAACCCAATAAGTTAACCAATTCAACTTAAAATATTGAAAAGTAAATAGCAAACAAATATCTTAAATACTAAGTCTCTTAAATAAAATGTGGAAAACTGAAATACCACCCCAAGATTTAGTGTCATAAGTACAAGAGCTTTTAAACTACGATACAAGTCTAAAACTAAAGGACAACCCTAGACGTAAGGAATATTCTGTCTGAATACTAAATTAAAATAATAACTAAAGACATAGAGGGAGGTGTGGGCCACAGAACAGCCAAGCAGCTCACCACAACTCCAAGATAACTCAACTCAACTCTGAAAGCTCCACGAAATGCCTTTGAATTCAAAATCCAATCTGCACCACAAAAGAGTGCAGCAAGTGTAGTATGAGTGCGAAACCACGTGTACCCAGTATGTATCATAGACCGACAACGAAGAAGTAGTGATAGGAGTATATAAGAAAATAATCCTTTAATTTCAAAAGTTCACATTATACTTATCAACCAAGTTTTCATCAATAGGGATAATCAGATGTCACGTAATGTCCAAACACCAATAAAGCACATAATCAAACAAGAATAAAGAATGTGATGAGATGTAATGCAATGTGACACCATGAAATGATATGCCTCAGATGCCAAGCACTCTCTCAGCCGTATATACATGATACTCCTCGGAAATACATCGAGAGTTCATGCCCCATGGGGGACTCGCGAGGTCCATATACCGACACGGACGATCTCCACGTGTCTGTGCGGACGATCTCAATGCACTATCATAAAATCACAAAATCCCCAACACGGACGATCTCAACGCACTATCATAAAATCACAAAATCCCCAGCACGGACTTCACAATTGATGATAAAAACCAATTGCTAACAATATTCACAATGTAGATTTTGGCGAGATCCTACATGGATTTTGATTTGTCAAAAAAAAGTTTCATTTAGTTATTTTATGTTTATCCTTCCATCATAGCCTAATTTTCATCATCAAAAACCAAACACATGCGGGAGAACTTGATGCCTTCAATCACCATAGGATAAGAAAAATGGTAAACTTAGTTGCAACAGGGAGAAATAATTTTGATGTTGATCTCATTTTTGGTCAATACTTTATTTGAAGTAATGCATGTCTTTCTATTTTTCTTTAGTTTTATCTTTAGAAGTGCATATTATGTCATAGATTTTTAAATTAGTAAGTGCTCTATGTCACCTTTTTTACTATTAGTATCAGATTATGAGAATTTTCAAAGTGATGATTATGTGTTTTATCAATAACAGAGACAAGGTTCTTAATCAATATTGGTGCTGACTGAGAAAGAGCTTGAAGGCGTGCAATGGACATTTTTTTAAACATTTATGTATATGCATTCTCATTCAATGTCACTCAAGTAGTATGTAATATGCAATTGACTTTCTAGTAATTGAAGTTCTTATAATGTATGAGTTGAGGATATTTTTACAGCTTGTAAAATAGTATTGGATGCTTTACATAGCTATATATTAATTTTAAAGAATTCGGTTGCGCTGATAATTTAGTATTATTTTTGGCATTTGGTTGTTAAATAAATGTGATTTGATGGTGACAATATTGTCAATTAGAAAAATGGATTTATATATAATTAAAAGTTTTTGTAGCGACTATTGTTGTTGCTAAAGGTTGTTCATCAGTAACAAGGTGAAACTTGCCACAAATTTGTATACTAGTTTTTGTGGCAACATAATTCGCCACCAAAAGTCATTTTTCAGTAGCGACATGAAAGTTGCTACTGATAGTTTATTGGTTTTGTGGCACCAACAGTCTCTACAAATATAACTTTTTAGCAGCGAGATCATTGTTGCCACTAATAGGATTAGGCTTTTGTGGCGACAAGGTCGCCACTAAAATTATTATTTTAGCAGCGACTTGGCCAAGCTCTTTGTTAGAAAAAAAAAATTGTGGCATATTATTTTAGTCTTTTGTGGCGTTTAATGTCGCCACAAATGGCCATTTATTGTGGCGACTCTAAGTTGTCAGAAATAACCTTTAGTTATGGAAGTACTAGCCACGGTTCAATTGTTGCCACTATAACTATTTAGTGGCGACTTTTGGGGTTTCAGTGGCGATTTTTGTCGCCACTATAGGTCATGTTTCTTCACCCCCACGTCAAGTTGAGCCCCTCCTTCATTTTTTTTTCTTCTTCTTCTTCTTCAGTCAAATTTCTTTTCTTTAGTGATTTTTTTGTAGGTATCATCAATTAATTTATCTCATTTTCATATAACTTCAAAATTAGAAATGATAATTTTTAAAGAATCAATGAATTCCCCGAGAAATGAGAAAGCTTAATTGAAATTCGGATAAAAAAACTAAATGATACCCACTAATCATCTTGAAATCTAATGGATTTATCAAATTGTTCTAAATGTAAAATAATATTTAGATATAATTTTAAAATTGAAGAGAGTTAAACTAATAGTAGTAAAAAAAGGAAGGTGGAGTCGTGGTAAAAAGTGACATTGAAAGTGAGAAGCTTGAATGGAGATGACAATGAATTTTTGAAGAAGAAAGAAGGAAGGAAAAAAAAGAAAAAATAATAAGGAAAAAAAGTTAAAATAATAAAAAAAACAAGAAGATATATTTTATAGCAAAATACTTGTAAAAATAAAATTATACTCGTTTTTTTAGTTTGTTCACGCTCTTTAAGAGAGTGTATGGAGTGCATACATGCTCTATGCCAGGTGAACAAAAAATGATGTAATAATATCAGTTCAGGATTGTTTAGGGGGTAATAGGATGCTTGCATAGTTAAGATGTCTTTTTGAAAAGGACTAAACCTTTTTCTACAAGAAAAGGACTAAACCTTTTTCTACAAGAAAAGGACTAGCCAAATATGGAGACTTTATGTTTTCCTTTTAGGTTTTAGGAAAAGGAAATCTTATTTATGGTAAGAAACTCAGGGCAAATAATACTCAACAAATCTCCCCCTTGGCCTGAATTTCTAACAAAATAAATTTGTTCCACCTTCTTCACATAATCTTCAACAGTTTGCATCTCCTCTCCATAATCTCCTCCATTAAATCTATGTCTCGACACAGAGAATCTTTTTGAAAAAAATTCTCCAACAAAAATCTTCATTACTGTCAAATAGGTTGCGGCTAGAACTACACCCGCTAAGATAAACACCCGTTTCTAACCTGGCTCCATCATCGAACCATTGAACCTGACTCCATCATTGAATCATTGAACTTGACTCCATCATTGAACCTGACTCTGATATCACTTGGGCCGAAAAAAAATTAGGTGTCATGCGGAAGCAAGCAAAGCAAGCCTCGAAAGACCATGAGTAAGAAGATAGACGAGAAATATATCAAAAGACACAAAGATTTAACGTGGTTCGGTAAACCGACCTACATCCACAAAGGAGATGAGCAATCCACTATATAAATATGAGAGTACAAAATATAGAGAGAAATAACCTCAACCAATTCACCCGAAATACAAAAAGGTTCACACAAGTGATAATGTATCACTTGTGTCCCACAAATTCTCCTCCTAACCAAAACTCTGAAACCTCCTAGGACTACATTGTGAATGTTGATTAAGTTAGAAGGAAAGAGCCTTATTTCTAGAGTCCTAAACTTTTTTCTACGAGAAAAGGACTAGCCAAATATGGAGACTTATGTTTTCCTTTTAGGAAAAGGAAAACCTATTTATGGTAAGAAACTTAGGGTAAATAATACCTAACACTTTTTACTTTCAACGAGTTAAAAAATGTAATGATAGCTAAAGGAACTAGAAGCTAGCTAGAGAGAAATATTTGTAGCTAGTAAGAAATTAATGATTTCACAAAAAGTTTCAAATAATATAGTACGAGTGGTAAAAGTGTATAGCTATATAGAACTCACTTTTGCCGGTCTCAGATCTTCCCATCCTTTACTTAATTGTCTCAATTACATCGATTACCTTAATAAACTACATCCAGCCAAGTATTCTTATTCTTACTCTTTCGGTCAAGCACATGCTAGGTTCAAGCAACTTCATAACATTTCACTCCTTTCGCTCTTTAACCTTCATCTCTACATTCATAGCTTGCTCTTATATATACGTTGTATGTATGTAATGTTAAAAATGGCAAGCACATTCACAACAAGAAATAAAATGCTTAGCGAGAACCTTTTCTCGATTGATGTTTGGGTTTAATAGAATTATAGACTATCATGCATATAAAAAGTGTTGTCTCATTAGGTCGGAGGAAATATTTATTAATCTTTATGCAAAATAGTTATATTTAGTGTTTTAGAAAGTGGGCTGCAAAGCGAGACACTTTACATAATAGGAGATGAGGCGTAAATCTTGAGACGTTGGATGTTAATTCCATAAATTTTTAGTTTTAATATTTTTGATAAATAATAATAAATATCAAAATAATGTAAATTACATAAATTTATTTTTAAAAATCGAAAATATACAATAAGTGAAAATGAATATATAAATACTTATTAAAACAAACAATTGACTTAAAATAATTAGATCCGTTTCATAAATAAACTAATTAGGCTCTTTAAAAAAAAATGAGTACAAATTTATAAGAGAACTTGATCAAGCAAAATAAGTTGAAAAGAAAAGAAAAGGAAGAGGCTACATTCAAAAGCGTCAAGTCATAGCAAATGATGGAGGATGAAATATTTTTGCTTTCTAGTGTGTAAATTGATTATCTTTTCGTTTATTCGGTAGGAGACTAATAGAAATAATAATTAAAGTTAAAAGCTAAGAATAAAAAATCTTATCTTTCTTTTTTTAATGTAATATCAAGTTGATTTTGTATTGTTGGTACTAAATTAAGGACTTGTTGAGTAATTTTAATTTTGTTTATATATGTGTTTAGGAAATGAGGGGAAAATATGTCGTAATGAAATGGGTCCCGACTAGCGTCCTTATAGTCTCTCTCAACTCTCAAGTCTCAACCAACACAAGTAGTAGCTTTTCTTTCTCTCTCGCATTTACTATGTTTTGTCAATTATTTCTCTCAAACATTTGAGTAATGTTTTTTTGTCTAGAAGCCAAAATCCAAACATGTTATTATTGACACCTGAAAATAAATGTAGTCTCTTGATCCATAGAATTATTTATGTAAAATCTCTTCCTATCATTACCAATTAAACACCGTACATTATTTATGTTAGAAGATAGTAATAATAAGAGATCCCTTAATGAATCAATTGATTCTCTCGTGGGAATGAAAACACACCTAACTTGTAAGTGGGTGGATTCAGTTCGTGGAATAATAAAGTCCCTGCAACCACAACAAGTAGCAGATGACAATAAGACATAGGAAAAGAGTAACAATGAGGCTGCCATTTCAAAGATTAAAGGTAAATTCATGGATGGATAGATTGTAGATTTTGGGTGTATAACTTTGTCTCATATACATGACATGTGATCAGGTGAAGTTGAAGTATTATATGATTGCATTAAGAAACTTAACGTACAGAGGAGGAAGGTTCTTAATGACCTCTTGGATTTGAAAGGTGAGTCACTTAGCTATCAAATGCAGGATAACAAAGTCCTTCAATTTACAGTAATCATTTCGTATAGAGTGATGATGTAAAAGTTGTTAAATATAATTTAGAAAAAGACTAGTATTTCAGGTAATATTCGAGTATTTTGTCGGATAAAACCCATAAGCATTGGCAATCAAAAGTCAGTTGAAGCTTTGGATTCAAATGATATGCTCATAAATAAGTTCAAAATTTATAGCTTTGACAAGGTTTTCCATCCTTCTTCCTCACAAGGTACTCTCTTTTATCTTCATCTTATTATTTAATTATTTATTTTTTAGTTATATGAACTAAAATGAAACATCTTTCTCAATGGATTCTTCCATCACCATACTTAATTTCTTTTTTTACATCTTTTTTAATTTACCACCTCCAACTTTGGGTACTATAAATCATTTTTATTTTAAAAATAACTCTTTTTTAAATCATTCTCTGTAGCAACAATATACAGTTCATTACTAATTAAATTGCCATAATTTACCTTATAAAGTTATATTTCCTTTATTTGTATGTAATAGAAATTTACTTAATTATGCATATAGTACTTGAAATGATTTTTTATGTTATATATATATATATATTTTTTTTTTTATAACGACATTTATTAAGTGATATGGTCTTTCTAAAATTATTCTTATATTTAACAATCCTATTCAAATATTTGTGTAATAATATTTTGTAAAAAATATATCATGTATAAATAATAAAATATTCAAATATTTATCGTTATCATCATTAATGCTATGCATATAATAAATTTCATATATGAATATATAAAAAGAAAATATTTTGTTTAAATGATATCCATTAGTTTGGTCATAACTTTAAGACTATTGGTGTTTTCCTTTTTTACATTCGTACTCTTTCTATTTTATTTGGTTAAATTGGTTAACAAATATTTCTTTTTTTGTACACAATATCATTAAACTATTATTTGCATACTTTTGTTTATAATAGTTAAATGACATCTAAATACTAAATACCAATATACATATATAATAACACCTCACTATAACTATGAAATTTTCAAATAAATACTGCTACTATAGAAAAGTTTAACTGTATTTAAGAATGTGCTTCCGATTTTATCGGTGCATAAATCAATTTTCTCACCTTCATATTAGAGTCAATAATTTTATACGAGGATGTTTTTTTTCTTTTTTAAGAAACGTAATTTTATTCATCAAGATTGTGAGTAAAAATTTGTTGATCCCTTGATTATTCTCTCTTTAGATTTCTCCATGATTCAAGAGCCGTTAGTGGCGTATTTCCCGAACTTGAATGATTTGGACTTGATTTCCATAATTCGAGGGCCGTTTGTGACGTATTTCTCGAACTAAGATGATTTGGACTTGATCTTCATAATTCGAGAGCCATTAGTGGCATATTTCTCGAATTAAGCTGATTTGGATTTGGTCTCTTTATGAATATTTCATGAATGACAATCCTCATTGTCTTTCTATCTACCTGATTTACAAAATAATTTTGATAGAAAAGGTGAATCAAAATATTGACGAAATTTTTAGTCTCATCTACGTTCTTCTGGGTGAGATCACAAATCCTAGGAATATAACTTATGACAATTAAAAAATACAAACCAATTTAAACTAAAATTAAGGATAGAATCTCAAAATCACACAATTAGGTTAAAGACAAGCGAAATCACACTTAAAAGTTATGAACTTATATTGAAGGTAAACGTGTATGCGCAGCAAGATAAACGAAACCCCAAAATGCAAATAATCTACTAGTTTAATAGATTAAAAATAAAAAAGGATGAAGACTCCTAGAATTACTTGGATGCTATTGTTTGACTATTCCTTAGCATCCCTTTGAATCATGACATTAAGGGAGTGAACATTCCAAGAATAAGACAGTTTTTTCCTTCATTTAAAGTTAGGACAAGTGCTCTTAATTGTTTTAAAAAATCCTTCATTTAGCTATATTATTACTGAGCTAGTACTCAATTCTCTGTGGAAAAGAAAAACGAAATATTGTTTTCAATTTCATGAACCAATTCAGGACATAGACAACGTGCCATAGTTTCTTCAATGCTGATCACTAAAGAAACTGAGTATTGCAAATTACTTTGAAGAAATTGGCATTAACATAAAATCAGCAATAATAAATCTTCTCTGCTTCATTATGCAAACCTGATTGTTGGGCAGGTCAGGTGTTTTCAGAAATAGAACCAATTATCAAGTCCGCTCTGGATGGCTACAATGCCTGCATATTTGCTTATGGACAGACCGGCACAGGGAAAACATTCACAATGGTATATCCTCAACTACCCATCCTACTCTTTTAACAACCAAAGTTTAATTTCAGAAACCAAATGTACCATTACTTTATACCATATAGAGTGTGGAATATGATACATCAATCAGATCATCCAAAAACTTAGGTAAACAATAAACCCCGCATTGTTATTCACTGCATAACAATCTCTATAAACTATTATTCACCACACAAACAACTCATACATTATAATCCCTGTATAAACAAATTGAACACGCAAACAGTTTCTTAGGATTACTCAACTTACAGCACAGAGTTAAATGAGAACCGGTCAGGAAAATTAGCAGGTGATACTCAGAGAGTCTCTACTATAAAATTTTGCAAAGCATTTTGCTGCATTATCTAAGTACAATGTTTTTGGTAACTATACCTACCAGGAAGGCACAGAGGAGTTTCCAGGGGTTGTGCCCCGTGCGATTGAGGCGCTTTTTAAGCACGCTGCAGACAGTAACCATGCATTCCTCTTCAGTTTCAGTATGCTGGAGATATACATGGGATATTTAAAAGATCTCCTCACCCCACATAGTCAGACTACAAAGTCAATATTCCCTTTACCACCATGGTAAGTCACAGAACTAACTTGTTAATTTGTTGTTTGGTTGCACATCTTGCATGCTTTACTGACACTGAAGGCCACTGTTCCTAGTGCTTATTGTTGACACGGATAGCTTGTTCTTGCGTCAACTTGCTATTCCTGTCAAATGAACCTAGTCTACTTTACGATCAATACTTAATTCTGGTCCACTTCCGACTTTCTAGACGAGGTTAGCTACGTCCTCATGTAAATCATAATTTTTGCATGCAGTCTTTCAATACAAACACATCCCAATGGAGAAACTGAGATTGAAAACCTTGTGACCACCCAAGTAAATGACTTGAACCAAGCCATGAGACTGTACAAGTTAGGATGTGGTTTCAGATCCACTGCTTCGACAAATTCCAACCGAACATCAAGCAGATCTCATTGGTAAATCAATTCATTTTTTATACAAAATGTTAAGTAGAAAGGTATTTAACTTTTATCAAGTCCAGCTAAATGACTTTTGTTGAAGTGTGTAATTCTTTTTAAATGTAACTTTTATCAAGTCCAGCTAAATGACTATTGTTGAAGTGTGTAATTCTTTTTAATGGGCCAAGCACGTGAAAATTCTTTTTGATATGGGTAGCGGTGAGATCTATCACAGGACCTCTGTCTGCTCTGATACCATGTTGAATTAGGTTTTGGGCCTAACTCATACCCTAAAAACTAGCTCAAAGAGAGGAGGATTGTTTTTTTTTTCTTGTACCTCAGAAACTTTTCAACTAGTTCACAATGCTTGCCATTCAGTTATAAATTCTCAAACTCCACTAGGGCCTCATTTGTTTGCACTTAATGGAGGTCTGAATCTTAATCATTCAGATTCAGCCCCCACTAAGTGCGTTAGGTTTTTAGGTCTAATCTTAATCATTCAGATTCAGCCCATTAAGTCTATTTGTTTCTTTTTTAAAAAAAGCCTCTTAATGGGTCTTAATGAATCTGAATGAATCAGATCTATAACAGATTCTTAATACCATTCAAACTTTATTAAAATTATAGCGCTATTTCATAAAAAAATTCTCTTCTTCCTCGCTTCTCTTCTGGGCAAAGTTTCAAGTTTCTTCCACTCCTTTTCCAATCAAATATCTTTTTTTTCTTTTGAATAAGTAAGTTTTCATAATCTTTTACAAGTAAATATCTAATATTTTTAATATATACAATATTCTTAGGTGAATTAATATTTATAAAAAACTCTTCTTGTCACAATTCGTTTGCTGTCAAAACTTCTTTGGAAGAACTTATCATTGGTTCTTGTGAAAAAAATGATTGAGAAGACAAACAAATTGTTTTTTGGGGTGGGGGTGGGGTTGGGGTGGGTTATAGTCTTATTCTTGAAACAATTTTTTAGAAGAAGTTATCTTGGTTTTGGATTATAACTTTTATTGATATAGTGTTTAAATCCTATTTTTTTAAAAAGATAAATTATGCACATTCAGATATTGAAAACAAACAATCTTAATGATTCAGTATTCAAATCTAGAAACTACATCTTTATATTCAGATGTGCATCAGATTCTGACATCTTAATCTTAATGCACATCTTAATATTCAGATTCAGACGTCTTAATCTTAATGAAAACAAATGAGGCCTAGGTGAAAATAATCAATTCCATAAACCTAATTTTACATGGTATCAGAGCAGGACTCGTCCCACCCAATGTTGGTCCCCTGAAATTAAAATTTCCCACGCACCAGATGCCACTGGGCGTGAGGTAGAGTGGTGAAGAATGACAAAAGTCCCACATTGGTGGTTAATGAGATGGGTGGACTCCTAATAAGGCTTGGGCAATCCTCCTCCTTTTGAGCTAGCTTTTGGGGTGTGAGTTAGGCCCAAGGCCTGATTCAACAACTATGATTAGAAACACGAACTTGATAAAGAGATGTCTATGTGGCTATCTTAAATATGTTCCAGGTTTTGAAGGATAACTCTGAATAATATACATCACAGATCTCAAACCTAACAAATTCCCTGTCTGCTCCATACAGCATGATTCACATATCAATTTCCACCTTTAGTGCTAGTAAATGGAGAAGGTTAACAAACAAATTGTGGATGGTCGACCTTGGAGGAAGTGAACGTGTCCTAAAAACAAAAGCACTGGGGAGAAGATTTGAAGAGGGAAAAGCAATTAATCTCTCACTTTCTGCCCTTGGAGATGTCATCCATTCCCTCCAAAGTAAAAAGCGTCACATTCCTTACAGGTAACTCAACAAATATGGCATTAGATACCAATACCTGACTCAAGGAATCAAGTGGATGAGAATCCAAGCAGACAGATTCTAACCACTCATAAAAGATGTAGGCTTTATTAATTGCTGATGGTGACAAATAATTATAGAAGTTTCACCAATAACTCAAAACTGATCCTGATCCTAGTGTTTACTGTTGACAGGAATAGCAAGCTGACGCAAGTTCTTAAAGATTCCCTAGGTAAGCATGCATCTTAGCTGAATGTTCATATGTCAGACTGTTTGAACTATGCTTAGAGCCTAATGTTTATTTGCATGTTAAATATCATGTTCTGCAAGTTGGGATTAAAGATGAAGCTGAAATGGATGTACACTACCTTATGCCGTTACACGTTAGTTTCTTCAAGTAAAAGATATTGATGGCTTAATATAACATTCTCGTTCAAATTCTTCATCGACAAAAACAGATCACTAAAATTGCTGGTCCCACATCTGGTGATGCTTATGGTAGCAACTTAGCATGAAATAACCAAAAAAAAAAAAAGTACAGAAAACTTTGATGGCAAACAGAGAGGCATACTCGAGTGGATCGAATGTTGAAGTGAAGGAACGGGAAGAGATCAAATGAAGTGAGTTTGAATATGCTACTTGGGGGAGTGGAAAAATAGATTTTGCATTTAATTAAACTGCTTAATGAATGTCAAACTGAAACAGGAGACCTACTTTAATTCGAGCTTCTTCACCATCGATCTCCGCAGCAGCATAATAGAAGCTCTGACCTATAGCTAGAGTCAAACAATACCCTGCATTCATGGACTGAAACAAGAACGACATCATGCAGTCTCCTCTGAAGTAAAGCACATCAAAGAGTCTGCTAATGTTCACAATTAGACTTCTTGATAAGTGTAGAGTAAATTAGGTAGTACGACTAAGACTTATTTTATGGGAGTTGTTTAATTGATCTCCTGGCCTTTCTTGTGGACATCATTTTCCTAGATGGTGAGAGAAAAGGAGAGAAATAAAGTCCTGAGAATAAATTAGAAATGGGGCAAAGGAGAGAGCGATAACTGAAAACTTTCAGTGATTTGCAATTTTGCCAGCTGTCTTAGACTTTTAGCGCGCTTAAGGAATTCCAAAATGTGGTTTAAAATACTAGGATTAAACATAGGCTTGGTATGCAATACCATCCTTTACCACATAATCGATCCAATAAAAAAATCTGTAAACCATACCTTTTCTCAGTCTAACCTTGCTGTAAGTGCAGCTCGTAGGATGGCAAGAGCTAAGTGGAGAACTCAATGTTCAATCTTAGAGGACAGAGGGGTTGAAATGCCTGTACATACATATGTCTACATATGTTCTTGTTGATCTTCTTTGCATATTAGAAGCAGCAACCAGTAGCATGAGCCTAAGAAGGGAGACCTAGGGACTCGCATCAATCAGTAGCATGAGCCTAAGAAGGGAGACCTAGGGACCAGCATCAATCAGTGGGTTAAAATATCATTGAGAGATGTATAACACATAGAAATAGAACACCCCAATTTCTTTGATGATCCTGGTTGTTCTAGTAACTTGAACCGAGTTAGTTCATACTCATTGAACTGTCAACAAATGTTTTCCATATGCAGCATTTAGAAATTATTCTTGTAAATTATGCTTGTGAGTCACATTCTCATGGACACTTTCCATTCATCACTTAACATACAAAATCTAGACAAGTAGAAAATTTCACATTTTCTTAACTCCTTTTTAGTATAGTCACACCAATAATGCCAGACACTTTCCATTTATCATTTAAGATGCAAAATCTAGACAAGTAGAAAATTTCACATTTTCTTCACTCCGTTTTAGTATAGTCACACCAATAATGCCGGAATTCCATGTGCTTTCTTAATATCCAGGTGATGACTCCAAAACACTAATGCTGGTTCATGTCAGTCCCCATGAAGAAGATTTGTGCGAGACATTGTGTACGCTAAATTTTGCAACACGAGTCAAACGGGTTCAATTAAGAAATGAAGAATCAACAGTAAGTAACTGAAACAATCAACTGAGCCTTGTACTGGAATACATGCAGCTACTTACATTATTATGACATACAACATATCTCTTTTCATTACTTGTCATGTAATTGATTGGTTATAACTAGTTCAATATGTCATCCTGATTGTCCAAAAGTAAGGGAAACTTCCAAGATGGTGTACATCAACTTCAATACAAAATTACTTGCTGAAATCACAACCACAAACAACCTTAGTAGGAATGTGCAATCTAGGCCATTATTAATGGCATGGAGTCATGGATACAAATAAGATCTTCTACTAATTTAAATTTTAACCACGGAAGTGAATAGACCAACATCTTGATAATCCATATGCATACTATGAGTACATTTGATCATTTTATGTTTGGTAATACTGAAACTGCTAAATAGGGAAGATGCTTATTTGCTCATTTTATGTTTTCAGTACACCCCTTTTTTCTGGGCTAAGTTATTTTTCTAAGACCCTAAGGCCTATAGAACATTTGAGTAAGGTGAGATGACAAATTTAACAGCAATTGAACAGCCCATTAGGAAACAGATGGTTAGGGGTTAATGTTAGTTGAAATGAGAGATACCAAAGTTAAAGTTGAACTGTAGGCGCTTTGACTTGGGAATTTAACTTATATGAAAGTAAAGTTGCAGTCCTCACTAATAGCCTCAGCTTCTAGATCGGACAGACCTACATGATTCAAAAGTGTTGCATAAACATAAGAGGAAAAAGCATTAAACATGTATATTGTCCTAACAAGTTGAAGTTATTAAGACAAAGCCTTTTACGGAGAAATAGGGAGACAAATAAAACTAGAGATAATTTAACAATCTTTGTGCTAATGAATAATATGTTACCATTCTCAAAAAAAAAAGTTAGTGATTATACAACAACAATTCAGTTATAGAAATTTTGATTTTCTTTATGTTTTGCCATAATAATGTTCAATGTTTCAAGCAGGAAAGTATAAAAATATACACGCTCATGATATGAGCACAAGAGGAATTTCCTGATATACCTAAAGGATTAACTCTTTATACGTGATATGACATTATGAATACATAAGTAACGACTTGTTCATCCAAAAGATAAGGAATTGGCTGTCTTACCTCAGAATCCAGATGCAAACACTTCCTGCTCTGCCATCACTGCTTCTCTATTTTTACAATCAACTGTGACATGTTCAATTACAGGAAGTTAAGGCAGAAAAGGAACTTGCAATAAATAATCTGCTGCAGAAGATGAACCAAATTGAGTACAACCACAATGATGTCACACAAGAAATCAAGAAGCTGAATGAGAAACTAGGAAAGCTTACAATAATATCACCCTCTTCAACTGAACTAGTGGATCTCTCAAATGTATGCATTGAAGGGTTAGGGTCTAACATGAGATTCCTAAAAGATAGTGTCATATCTACCCCTTTAGGAGACTTCCCCAGATTTATGAGGCCTACTGTTTGTAGCCGAAGTAAATCAGGGAATGCTGGAGTAGAAACCCAAGCCTTAAAAAGTAGATCCTCGCTTCCTCCTAGAAAAGGAAAAGGATCCACTCACTGTGTCAAGTCTGTGGATTTTCCCATAGAAGGAACATCAGAATGATATTCAGAGAGCAGTGTTTCCAGAACTAGCTGCCTTATCAGTCCAACTACGAAATTCAGTGTGGATAATGAGACAGAATTCAGCGAAGACACATCTGATAGTGACATTAAGGTGGTAGTTTTTACGAAACAAGATCTATCAGAAAGAGATTCAATGCACAAAAGGTTTAATTTGAGACTCAGCAAGAAGAACCATGCAAATACAATGGAAAGAGTGTCAACCCAAAACCACTCAAAGGTTGATAATTGGCTGCAACTGCACAAATGTGCATCAAATATAAACAGGTGCACTCATAAGAACAAAAGAATTCTTGGGATACCAATTCCAGAGAATAAAGCAAGGGTCAGAGGCAGAATTGTGGCAGATTTACATGATGAAAAGGTCCCAGGCAAGGAGTTGAGAACAAGAAACACGAAGCATAGAGATGCAAAATCAGCTGACATGGAGAATCATTTGAGCTCTGACTTAGAAGAAGAAGTTAATGTTCCTCATGCAGTTTTGAAGCACTTTATCACTTATGAGAAGTCATTCCCTGCATGTCCAGCCTGCAATATTGATGCAATAACTGTGAATGGAACAAAAGGTCAAGTACTTGATTCAACAACTGAGGTCAGTGAATGCAGAAGTTTTAATGGACCTGCTGATTTGAATTATCTTAAACTGATCATGCCAGACATTACATATCAAGAGACATATAACATCTCAGCATCTAAGGTCAACAGCCTTAGCATAGGCCTGATAGGAAGTCCCTCTAGCTCAAAGAAGAAACCAAATTATGAAGAAATGGAAGAAAATAACTTAGAGAATATGCATGTTCCTGGATGCGCTAGAGAAGGAACAAAGCCCTGCCACTATGAGTTAAGTTCTCCCAGCGCTTTGTCCATTTGCAAATCAAATCAAGTGGAATGTTACCTTGTTCCCAAATCACTAGACAACACCAGAACTGGAGGTAAGACTTTTGAGAAACCATCTTTACTTGTTCAACAAGTCAGTATAAGTCTTTCTGCGATAAACAAGAAAAAGTAGACTATTGCCTTCTTTTGTTTTTTATATTCAGCATAACTAAGTTTATGTTCCCTGTCTTATGAATTTTTCAAATTGCATCTTCACAGGGCTCCTTAATCATTTGAAACCAAAAGTACACATCTTATATAGCAGTGCTCTTGTCGCATTGGGATTTGCAAGCCTAGGTCTTGGGCATGACTTCTTCTATGCTTTGACTCTCTAAACAACTTGCCTATGACATGCCAGACATGATGCACATTTGGAGTTTTCCTTTCAAAAACTAGGTACCAAGTGATGATGTAGTTTATTCAAGAGATAAAGATAAATGTTCATCGGCTGCTAGGCAACCGTGAGAGGTTATAATCTATTCCCATGCTCAAATTGTTGATAATGCAGGATTTAGATATGGAAGGGAACAAGGGCTCAACATGTGTAGTGGTGGTTCTTTTGAGTGCCATCTCATGACTCTCCAAATCAGGGTGAAAGGCCACCATATGTACATGTACCAAATATTTAATCCCACGAGTTCAACAGTAAATTCAACTCTTTAGAACGTTAGATGTTGTCCGAGATGCACCTTACTATTTTGTTTTAGTATTCTTTAAGTATCGTAAGATACCAAAAAGAAAGGAAAAAAGTCCTAATTTGTCCCTCAACTAGTTACTTTTGTTTTATTATACCTCCATTAGAAGTTGGCAACAAAAATCCCTTGTCGTTACCCAGATGTAACATATACATCCTTATTCTATATGATAGTTCTAGTTTGCTAATGTTATCAATGCTGGAGCTGCATAACTACTAGGTGTGAGGACATGTGGAAAACAATACTCGTTGACCCTTACATGAATTTCACCTAAACCTCGAAAAGAAGTCTAGCCTAAGGTAGACCAAATCTTCTATTAACCTTAAATTATGCATTCAACAACAAGCTAGGTGCATCCAACTAGATAATGCAAACTAGAGTTTCATGAAATTAAGGTAAACTATAACAGTGCAGAAGCAGTAATTAACAGAGAGCAGTAAGTTGTGTATACGAAAAACTTAAGCAAAAGTAACAAGAATTGCAGATAAGAAAATAGTGCCTGGGCCAAGAGACATATCAAGAACTGCATTTGGTTTGTTCAACCTGAGTCACTGAGAAGTGCTAATGACTTGTTCCTGACCATATCCAAAAACTAAGAAGGTTGAAAATGGGAAGCTCACACCTTTAATGGGCAAATACATAGACAGCCCCTTAAAGTTGTCACCTCTTTTCATTTAGACACCTCAACTGAAGCATTCACCTATTAGACACTTCAGCCTCAGCCAATGTGTGCATATTAAACACATTGTGCTGATATGGCATGCTGCATGTTCTACCCCTATCTTTAGTGCACTAAATGACCTTTTAGATTCTAGGTTTCATTTTTACTTGAGGTTGGAGGTTAGTTCTGTTTTCTGTCACCAAATTCTCATTGGAAATTCCCGAACCGCCATAGACTGCTTCGAACTGCTTCCAACTGATTAACTCCCAAGAAAGACGACATTCTTATTTTGGATTAGAATTATCATTGACACCAAACATCAAATTTTTACATCATTCTTCCTATGACCTTTAACCATAAAAGTAAAATGGAAACTTCGACCAAGTATTAACAATAATAAAATTACAAATCAATCTTTACAAAATCCTAGGTTCCTCTGGACATCTCAAGATGTCTTTTTCTGCGTTTGCAACTTCACAAATGTGACCATTGAAAAACTCAAGATTCATTCCAGACCCATCGAAACTCCATGGATTCTTCCGGTGAAAACCTGTTTAAAACCCTTTTAAAAAACTCATGGATTCACTGCTGGAAAAGATGCGGCTCTATTTCACCATTAATCATGGTGATTTCTGGTTGTAACTTTAAGGGTTCTGCTATGACTTGGGCTGTCTGTAATCTTTATCTTCTGCTACTCAACATGTGGGTGATAGTTCAGATGGATAGACTACTAAAACTGTGGGGTACCAATTAAAAGAGTGGTAAAGAGGGATAAGAGCCATAATGATTACTATTAATACTGATGTAATGAATATTCTTGGGGTTCTTTGCGCTGTATTAGAGTATTTGTCAAAGGAAAGTTCCATTTCAGGGAGATTGTTCAGTGGAAGATTCAAAACGAAAGCAGAGATGGGCATCATTCACTCTCAAGAAACTGTGTCCGCTGAAGTGGCTCTTTAAATTACACGTGTCAGCGAAGTGGATAGTGGTGAAAAGCAATGAGGATCCATCTGCTAAGCTGGAGAAATGGGGAAAATACAATACAAAGGAATAATGGCTAGAGTATTTGGTCGGAAGTCAATATTTAGGGGGGAAATTTGAACTTTTGCCAGAAAAATGCAAGTTTATATATCATTTTAATCAAAAATGATAACTAGAGCACTACGAGAAAGGAAACCAAAAAAGGAAGACCCATGGACAACAGCTTCACTGGATTTAGAAGGAATATTCACTTTGAGAGCTCACAAAATGTATTGGGAAATACTTCCTGCCACTGTAAACCAAGAAAATCAACAACCAGTTGGAACTTAATACAAAAAGAAAAAAAGAAGCTAATTTGTAACCTTCAAGCATGATTTGTCACTAACCTAGTGAATCTAGCTAACTTGGTCAATTAGGTACCAGTCACCAATAGAAGATTCGAAGTGGGGGCTCGGAACGGAAGAAGCAAGAATAATGGTATTAATCTGATTTACATAATACATCCTGTTCTTTCTAATGTCAAGTACTATGAAGAATCTTAAACTGTGCTATTTTTAAGTCCTACTTACTTCATATGTAGGTAAACTTAAAGCTGCTCAAAGTTAGTTGAGTTATTTTCTGAAGCTAATGGTCCTTGAAACAAACTGTCAAGTTATGCAAAATCCTACCCCTTGTCTTATAAATGGTCCTCTTGAGGATTATCAGCATCAAGCAGCTCTTCATATCCCCAATATTCATGCAGTACCGTCTTTGACACCCTGTTTAAGTGTGATAGAACTCTGTGTATTCTCTCACATTGAGGATGTGATCTGTCTCCTGAATAGAAATAATAAACTTTATCTTTCATCTTGATGAAGCTACCGCCTGGCAACTTTTGGACTCCTGTGTCCCTCATGATCTTTCTTGCTACCCTAGCTTCACTCCACCTACCAAGAGCAGCATATGTATTGGACACAAGGGAATAATTCCCACTATTATGTGGTTCGACTTCAGTTAGATGCTGCAGAGCTTTCTCCCCAAGTTCAACATGACCTTGGTTCCTGGCTGCAGCAAGAAGTGATCCCCAAATCGCTGCATTTGCTTCAAACGGCATCATTTTAACCATATTTGCAGCCTCATCAAGGTAACCAGCACGCCCTAAAAGATCAACCATGCAACCATAGTGTCTGATGTCAGGACTAATACCATGTTTTTCTTCCATTGTCTTAAAATACAATCTGCCTTCCTCCACAAGTCCTGCATGGCTACATGCAGATAATCCTGCTATTAAGGTGACACTGTTTGGCCTAATTCCAACCATTTCCATCCGAGAAAACATGTTAAGTGCTTCTCTTCCATACCCATTGACAGCCAATGCAGAAATCACTGTTGACCAAGTAACAACACTCCTAGTTTCCATGGTCTCAAACAATTCTACTGCCTTCTTTACATTGCCCGATTTTGCATACATATCAATAAGTGTATTGTTAAGAGACACAGTTCTACGTAACCTGTGTTTTATAATATAACTGTGGATCCATTCACCCAACTCATGCTCACCCAAGTGGGCACAAGCTGAAAGTACAGCTAACATTGTTACTTCATCAGGCTTAGCACTAACCTCCACACTCATCATTTTCCGGAACACACCTATAGCCTGAGAAAACTGATTCCCTTGAGCATACCCCGCAATTATGGTAGTCCAAGAAACCACATTCTTCTCCAGCATATTATCAAACAGGTACTTGGCGGTATCCATATCACGAGCCTTGACATAACCCGCAATCATGGCATTCCACAAGCCCACATGTTTGTTACGCATTTCATCAAACACCTTACGTGCATCAGAAATGCACCCAAAAGAAGAATACATCCGTACAACCGACGTTGCTACATGTACATCATTGTTCAATCCAGTTAAAATAGCTTCACAGTGAATTTGCTAGAGGTGATCAGATAAGTTACAGCATTCAACACAAAAGGGATAGAGTAAGTATCATGATATAAGCCAATGGCTCGAGCTTGTTTATAAAGGCAAATTGCATCCTTAGATAAATGTTGTTGTCTAGAGAAAATACTGATCAAAGTATTGTAAAGATATATGTTTGGATTTGGGTTGGAAGTGAAAATTGAATATGCATAGTTGACAAAGCCAAGGGCAGAACATGTGTGGAAGAATTGGCTGAGAATGAAGTTGTCTTCATCTAATGCACGATGTACCATGAAACCATGAGTTTGATAAATGTGATTTTCGTTGGAACATTTTTTAAGCAAAGGTAAAAATGTGTCTTGTAGTTGAAGACTGGATTTGTGGTAGTTGTAATGGGAGTGATTGGGGTTGGGTTTTAGTAGAGTATGAACAAGTTTAGAGGATGGCCTACAAAATGGCCGCAACATTTGCTTCTTGAAAAAGTGTCCCCTCAGAACCCATTGTGAGTGATATTTGTAGAAAGAACTTACTATATATACATTTTAAATTTAAAAGAAAAGCACTATCTCAACTTAAAAATGATTACTCTCATGGTCCGTGCTTAGCGTAGCCCGATAATTTTAAAGCATATTGACTCACTTGATATCTCATAAAATACTTAACGAAATTTAAATTTTTGTATATTTCAAAGTCCAGTAAAAAGGCCAAAATAAATCATTTTAGCCCTTGCAAAATGAAAACTAAACATCAAAGCTTGCTAATGATCGGTTAAACTTCAAAAAGTTAACTACGTGATTGATATTCCTTTCTATCAGTTGGTTAAAATAGCACAAATACTATGAATGTACAATTAATATCTACACAAATTTAAAGTTTACTATAACTAAATAGATGTTTAAATTTAATAAGTATCAAATAGGTTGAACAAATTGAAATAATACATTTTAAGTTTTCTACTTCAATTCGACCTTCATCACATAGATTCTCAAAATGCCACAAATTTCTCAGCTCGGGCAACTCCCTAAACTTTCTTTTTTTCGAAAAGCTCCTACATCCATCTTGTATAACTTTTATTATCCAACACTGCAGAACAATCTAAATTCCTACGTAAATGACACTTCTACAAAATAAAAGTAGTTAAGAGTGCAGTCCGTTATATCAAATGATCAACGTTTTTTTATTGGTAAAAAATAATTTTATTAAATACCAGTACCAAATACATATGCAGTGGTGCTACAAACAAATTAAGTGGCCTGTTGAGTTATCGTCCCAAAATACAATTTTTCTTACAAAATATACATTAATTTTAAAAGGTCTAATACATAAATAGGACCCTTAACTTGGCTTCAAATTATAACTTTGACCTTTAACTTTGATAGTGCACAAAGAGACACTTTAACTATCCAAAATTTAAACAAAAAAATACTCAAATTTTTCAGGCAAAACGCGTGATAAACAAATGCTCTGATGTGGATAAGTGAACCACTCAGTTGCTGCAACCTAACTAAAATAATTACACGTGAATTTTAAAATTAACAATAACAATAAATTGTAATATAGAATAAGGTGAAAGTGAAAACAAATTCATTTTTAGGAAAAAAATTACTACACTCTTCTCCTCTTTCTTCTCGAAAAAACCCTAATTTAAATTTCTAAAATTCATCTCCTTGTCTTCAAATCAAAGGAAAAATTGTTCAAGATATGTGCTGAAATTTCATATACTTGACACCTATTCTTCTTCCTCAATTTAGTCAAGGTATCAAGATTCAACACTTTACAAACAAGAATTTGCATATTGTTGGTCAGATGCTCAAGCCAATATGGGAATCACTTGAGGAAACTAATGCTTCAGTTGCAAAATTATTTCAGAGCAGCCCGTAGATATGGAAAGTCATGAGAATTAATGAACTTTTCTTTCTTTTCTTTCTTTTCTTTAGTTTAAAGTGCATTTGTGCTTTAAGTTGTCAAATACTTAATTTAAAAAAAAAGGATATTTTGTTTATTGTGATTGTCATCGTGAGTAGCAAATTACAATTACGAATTTTTGGAGGCCAAACAATAAACATAGAGTGCTAAAAATTATTAAGTGAAATGGTGCACTTAAACTGTTTGATAAATTGTCTGAATGAATTTTTCAGAGAATTTTGTCAAGTCTGATGAGTAGCAATCTAATACCTTATGAAAATGTAAGGAGTCCCTTAAGTATGGATCGGAGTCGTTGATTGAGAGTCGTCATACTTAAATTGCATTCATTTTTTACAAGTGTATACTCACCCGTCTTGCTTACAATAGATATAGGCAAAAAAAACTTCATTATAATTTTTTTTTTCACAATAACAAAAAAATAATTAAATGTCACTTGCATTTTGCAATGAACAGCAAATAATGCAAAAAAAATTGTTAAAAAAATTAGAAAGATAATAAAGTGAAATTTAATTTTAAAATGAAGATATATATATATATATATATAAAGGATTGATTAAGGATTTAATTGTCTTTTCAATATTTTTTTTACTGTTGGGGCTCTCGAATTTTACATTGACGCGCATACTTGGGTGTATTTCAAGCATTTTGTCAGGTAAGATTCGAGTGTTTTTTTGTTTAAATTTTGGATAGTTAAAGTGCCTACTTGTGCACTATAACACCTAGGATTCGAAAAGAAGGAAGAATTTTAGATTTTTTAAACAGGTGTCTGTGTCTACGGATCCCCACCTATGGACCGTAGGAGCTCCTACGAGCCGTAGATGGCATCCGTAAGTAGTTGGAAAAATAATTTTATAATCAAGTTTCAGGATCCTTTCTACGACTCAACAGGACAGTCCGTCATTGCTTCTACGGACCGTTGATAGATTTCGTAGGTCACTCCCAGACTTAGTGAATTTTGAGGGTCAAAGTTGGGATCTACGGTTGGCATGTACGGTCCGTAAGAGGACCAACGGACCATACATGGCAACCATCGTTGGAAGTCCAAATTTAATCAGTCTCTGAATCTTTCTACGGTCGACTAAGACGATCCGTAGTTGGACCTATGGTCCGTAGGTCTGAACTGTAGATAGAGATGCGATAGTTATTTTTCAGGGCTTTTTGGTCTTTTCCCTAATTAACTTATATATAACCTAAGTTGGCTTATTCCTAATCCTAGACCATATATAAGTTTTCTAAGCCTAAAAATCTACCCATTTTAATCACTCTTCAAATTCCCCCAAATTCCTCCAAATCTTTCTCCAAATATATCTCTCTCTAAAGCTTGAAGAAGAAGAAGAAGATCTAGGGTTTCAAGTCAAGACTCCTAATTCACCATTGATTGTGGGTTTTTGACATCAAGGTATAATGGTTTTCCCTTACGGAGTTTTTTCCTCCATAGGATTCCTAAATTCCTCAACTTTACAAGTTAGAATTCTCTAATTGAAATTTGGGTTTTCTTCTATCTTATGGGTTCTTTCAAATTATGATCTAATTGATTGAATTTAAGTCTTTTTATGCATGAATTAAGTTAATTGCATGATTTGAAGTTGAATTGTCATTAACTCATGCATGATCTATGATTCCTATGCTTTGATCTTATGATGGGGTTTTGAAGTATGAAAGGTGAAATTATGAAAATATGCATGTTCTTTATGAAATTGAGATAAATTATTTAAGGTTGCTTTGAGAGTGAAGCATCAATGTTGTTGTTGTTTTATTGTGGAAGGATTTCCCACATATTACTCAAAACATGAATGTGAAAGGATTTTCTCACATAAAGGATTCATAGGGTTGAAGGGTTTTCTCAACTAAACTTTGAATCAAGAAGAAGCTATTCTAATGAACTTTAACTTGGATTGACTATTTGGTGTGCCTTCCATGTATAATGAGACAAGAGGCGACTACCCATATCTACTAATAATAAGATAAGCTATGAGTTATGACTATTCCGTGAGATTTATGCTAAGCATCGAGAGGATATCGAGATGGAAGCTCTCCCATAGTAGAGGCCGAGTTTCTAGTAGCAATCTCCTTATCCCATAAACTATGTGCCACCATAGGATTATTGTCTTAGATAGACTAATAGCTAGTGGATCCACTTAAGCAAGAAGTTATGGTTCTTACCTTGGCAAGTAAGGACACCTCTTTTCGGGGTGGGGTAGACACCGGATTCCATGTTATAGCTCACATGGTCTATGTCGGTTAAGGCTCATTTCCCACCTAATGAACTAAGGTTTCTTCTTAAAAAGGTATTTCAAGTATGTTTGGTCTAAGATGATTTATTTGCATTGGCCATGGTTTTTAACTCATGTTTTCCATCATGTTACCTTACGATTTAGCTTGGTCATTGTATCTTATGTATATCTCCTTTTAGCATGATTTTATGACTTCTATGCATCGTTATCATACTTGGTACATTCTATGTACTAACGCATACTCTTGCCTACATTGTCTCATAATGTAGGATCCGGCTCTTCTCCATCCATTCATGGCTAGTTCGTTGTATTTGAGATTCGAAGACTTGGTGAGTCCTCATTTTTCGAGGACAATGCCATATTTATAGTTTTATGTCATTTTACTTTAGAACTTGTATGGGTTACATCCCAATTTCATTCTATTGATGTATTAGATGGCTTTGAGACTATGTTAGACTTTCGCTACTTTTGTCAACTCTTGATGATATACAATTGTCTTTTAAACTCTTAACTACTATTATCTTGTATGATGTATGCTAAGTGGCTTGTATGGGGCCTTTCGGGGTCTTATATGCCATGTAACGTCTAGGGGGTACTTTAGGTTGTGACAAACTTGGTATTCAAGGTTTTAGAAAGGTCCTAGGATGTCTCATAAGCCACGTCGAGTAGAGTCTTGTTCATGGGTGTAAAACGTGCCACACTTATAAATGAGAGGCTATAAGATGTTTAGGAAACTCCACTTCTTTCATCACTCTAAAGTCGTGTGATATAGTCTAACTCTATATGTCTTTCTCTCCTAATCTTTATCCGATACTTTTCAGGATATGGCCACTCGAAGGGCATATGCTAGGAGGAATGCGAGAGAGAATGTGGAACAAGAAGCTCCTCAAGAAGCTCCGCAAGTTCCGCTCAACCCTTTGGCCGAGCAAGTGACTAATGTGGAGTTTAGAGCTGCTTTTCAAGTGTTGGCCCAAGCCATGATGGCTCAAGCCAAAAGGGAGGTTGTGGTCCTCGTGAACCCAAATATGGGTACAACGGCATCTAGAGTGAGGGACTTCACTAGGATGAATCCTCCAGAGTTTCATGGTTTCAAGGTTGAGGAAGATCCTCAAGAATTTATTGATGAGGTGTACAAGGTGCTAATGATCATGGGTGTGACGCCGATAGAAAAGGCAGAATTGGCCGCTTATCAACTTAAGGGTGTTGCTCAAGTTTGGTTCAACCAATGGAAAGAAGAGAGGGCGGTTGATGTGGGTCCTCTTGATTGGGAGAAGTTTAAGGTTTCTTTCCTTGATAGGTTCTTTCCCCTTGAGATGAGGGAGGCAAGGGTGCTAGAGTTCATTAACCTTCGTCAAGGAAACATGAGTGTGAAGGAGTATGCTTTGAAATTCACACAATTGTCTAGGTATGCTCCTACTATGGTTGCCGATCCTAGAGCAAGGATGAGTAAGTTTGTTTCGGGAGTGTCCGAAATGGTGGTCAAAGAATGCCGTACCGCCATGCTTATCAATGATATGGACATTTCTTGTCTAATGGTATATTCTCAACAAATAGAAGAGGAAAAACTTAAGGAAAAGTCTAGGGAGGTGAAGAGGGCTAAGACTGGTGATGGTGACTTTTCCCACACGAAGTCCGATGGATATAGTCGTCCTAAGTTTCGACAAAGGTTTTCCGATCAAAGTTCCTCCAATGCTCTGGCTCCTAAGTTCAACAAGAAAAGGGTGTTTAACCCTAATCCTCAAGGAGGAAATGGTGGTGGATCTTTATCGACTACTTGGAATAAATGTGGAAGAAGCATGAGGGTAAGTGCTTAGCCGATACGGATGGTTGCTTTTGTTGTGGTAAGAGTGGTCATATGATAAGGGATTATCCATCATTCATGGCTAAGGGAAGAGAAGGTAGACAAGTTCCACCTAGTAGTTCGGGTTCGAATGCTCCCAAGAAAAACCGGTTCTATGCACTCCAAACTCGACATGATCAAGAGGGTTCTCCCGACGTTGTCATCGGTATGTTGAAAGTCTTTCAACTTAATGTTTATGCTTTGCTTGATCCCGGTGCTACCTTGTCTTTTGTGACGCCATATGTGGCTATGAGGTTTGATGTTCTTCCGGATGTGTTGTTAGATCCTTTTTCCGTCTCTACTCCTATTGGTGAATCTATAGTGGCGAAGAGAGTCTATACAAATTGTTCCGTCTCCTTATCCCATAGAGTCACTCATGTTGATCTTGTAGAGCTTGATATGTTAGATTTCGATGTTATTCTTGGGATGGATAGGATGCATTCATGTTATGCTTCTATTGATTGTAGAACTCGAGTAGTCAAGTTCCAATTTCCAAACGAACCCATTCTAGAGTGGAAAGGGGGAAATTCTATGCCTAAGTGTTGGGATGATTTCTAAGGGTTGCATATACCATCTTGTTCGAGTTAGGGATATGGATTCCTAAACCCCTATCCTTGAGTCGGCCCCCGTTGTTAGTGAGTCTCCAGAAGTGTTTCTCGATGATTTACCCGGTGTTCCTCTCAAAAGGGAAATAGACTTCGGTATTGACCTTCTCCCAGATACGCAACCTATCTCTATTCCTCCTTACCGAATGGCTCTGGCAGAACTTAAGAAATTGAAGGAGCAATTAAAAGATTTGTTGGATAAGGGCTTTATCTGACTGAGTATCTCTCCATGGGGTGCTCCAGTGTTGTTTGTTCAAAAGAAAGATGGTTCACTTCGTATGTGTATTGACTATCGTCAATTGAGTAAGGTTACTATTAAGAATAAGTATCATCTCCCAAGGATAGATGATTTGTTTGATCAACTTCAAGGAGCAAGCTACTTCTCTAAGATCGACCTTCGGTCGGGCTATCACAAATTGAGGGTGAAGGAAGAGGACATTTCGAAGATGACTTTTCGGACTAGATATGGTCATTACGAATTCTTAGTAATGTCGTTTGGTTTGAAAAATGCTCCGTCCGCATTAATAGATTCGATAAATAGGGTATTTAGGCAATACCTAGATATGTTTGTAATTGTGTTCATCGACGATATTCTGATTTACTCAAGGAGTGAGGATGAGCATACCGATCATTTGAGGATTATGTTGCAAGTTCTCAAGGACCAATAACTCTTTGCAAAGTTTAGTAAATGTGAGTTTTGGTTGAGATTCATGGCTTTCCTTGGTTACATTATTTTCAGTAAGGGTATTGAGGTAGATCGTAAGAAGACGGATGTGGTTAAGAGTTGGCCTAGACCTCTATCCCCTTCAATTATTCGAAGTTTCTTGGGTTTGGCTGGTTACTATAGAAGGTTTATGGAAGGATTTTCTTTGATTGCCTCTCCATTGATGACATTGACCCAAAAGAAGGCTATGTTTGTATGGTCTGAAGCATGTGAAAAGAGTTTCCAAGAATTGAAAGATAGGCTTACCTCCACTCCAATATTGACTTTGCCGGAAGGGTCTGATGTATTTGTGATTTATTGTGATGCCTCAAGAATTGGGTTGGGATGTGTCCTTATGCAGAATGGGAAAGTCATTGCTTACACTTCAAGGCAACTTAAGATTCATGAAAAGAACTATCCTAACCATGACTTAGAACTGGTGGTGGTTGTGTTTGCCCTACAGATTTGGAGGCATTACTTGTATGGTGTTCATGTTGATGTCTTTACCGACCACAAAATTTTTCAATATGTGTTCAGGCAAAATCATCTGAATCTTTACCAAAGAAGGTGGCTTGAGTTGCTAAAGGACTATGACACGAGTGTCCTCCATCACCCGACAAGGCAAATGTGGTGGCGGATGCCCTTAGTCGGTTATCCATGGGTACTGTTGCTCATGTTGAGGATAATAAGAAGGAGTTGGTTCGAGATGTTCATAGATTGGCCCGATTGGGTGATCGATTGACTAATTCTAATGAAGGTGGCGTTGTTGTTCTTAATGGTTCCGAATCATCATTTGTGTCGGATGTGAAAGAAAAGCAAGGTCTTGATCTAATCTTAATGGAGTTGAAGGATGCGGTGCTCAAAAAGTCCGTTGAGGCTTTCTCCCAAGGAGGAGATGGTGTACTTTGATATCAAGGTCGGTTGTGTGTTCCTAATGTTGATAACTTGAGGGAGCAGATTCTATCGGAAGCCCATAGTTCTTGATATTTCATTCACCCGAGAGCCACCAAGATGTACCATGACTTGCGGGAGGTCTATTGGTGGAATGGGATGAAGAAGGACATTACAAAATTTGTGGCTAAGTGTCCTAATTGTCAATAAGTGAAAGTTGAGCATCAAAAGCCATGAGGTTTGTCCCAATACATTAGCATTCTTACTTGGAAGTGGGAAGATTTGAATATGAACATTATTGTGGGTTTACCTCGCACTCGACTACAACTGGACTCGATTTGGGTTATTATGGATCGTATGACGAAATAGACTCATTTCATTCCCGTCAAGGTTTCTTATTCGACATAAGACTATGCCAAGTTGTACCTAAGGGAGATGGTTAGGTTGAATGGAGTGGCCCCATCCATTATATCCGATCGTGGTACTCAATTCGCTTCTCAATTTTGGAAATCTTTCCAAAAGGGCCTTAGTACCCATGTTAAGCTTAGCACGACTTTTCATCCTCAAACCGATGGGCAAGCGGAGCGTACTATCCAAACTTTGAAAGATATGTTGAGAGCTTGTGTGATTGACTTCACGGGTAATTGGGATGATCATTTGCCTTTGATTGAGTTTGCTTATAATAATAGCTATCATTTGAGTATTGGTATGGCTCCAGTTGAAGCTCTTTATGGTAGGAGATGTAGATCTCCTATAGGTATGTTATGAATACAATCACATAAATGTTCGAGGACAAATGTTCCCAAGGGGGAGATATCGTAACACCTTGGATTCGAAAAGAAGGAAAATTTTCAAAATTTTTTAAATGGTGTCTGTGTCTACGGATCCCCACCTATGGACCGTAGGAGCTCCTACGGGTAGATGGCATCCGTAGGTAGTGGGAAAAATAATTTTTAAAATCAAGTTTTAGGATCCTTTCTACGACTCAACAAGACGGTCCGTCATTACTTCTACGAATCGTAGATAGGTTTCGTACAGACTTGGTGAATTTTGAGGGTCAAAGTTGGGATCTAGTGTTGGCATGTACGGTCTGTAAGAGGACCAACGAACCGTACATGGCAATCGTCATTGGAAGTCCAAATTTAATCAGTCTCTTAATCTTTCAACGATTGGCCAACACAGTCCGTAGGTCTGAACCGTAGATGGGGATCCGACAGTTATTTTTAAGGGCTTTTTGGTCTTTTCCCTAATTGACTTATATATAACCTAAGTCGGTTTAGTCCTAATCCTAGACCCTATATAAGTCTTCTAAGCCTAAAAATTTGCCCATTTTAATCACTCTTCAAATTCCCCCAATTCCCTCTAAATCTTTCCCCCAAATATTTCTCTCTCTAAAGCTTGAAGAAGAAGAAGAAGAAGATCTAGGGTTTCAAATCAAGACTCCTAATTCACCATTGATTGTGGGCTTTTGACATCAAGATATGATGGCTTTCACCTATGGAGTCTTTTCCTCCATAGGGTTCCTAAATTCCCCAATTTTACAAGTTAGAATTCTCCAATTGAAATTAGGATTTTCTTCTATCTTGTGGGTTCTTTCAAATTATGATCTAATTGATTGAATTTAAGTCTTTTTATGCATGAATTAAGTTAATTGCATGATTTGAAGTTGAATTTCCATGAACCCATGCATGATCTATGATTCCTATGCTTTGATCTTATGATGGAGTTTTGAACTATGAAAGGTGAAATTATGAAAATATGCATGTTCTTTATGAAATTGAGATAAGTGATTAAATCTTTCTTTGAGAGTGAAGCATCAATGTTGTTGTTATTGTATTGTGGAAGGATTTCCGACATATTACTCAAAACATGAATGTGAAAGGATTTTCTCATATAAAGGATTCATAGGGTTGAAGAGTTTTCTTAACTAAACTTTGAATCAAGAAGTAAGGAGCTATTCTAATGAACTTTAACTTGGATTGGCTATTTGATGTGTCTTCCATGAATAATGAGACAAGAGGTGATTACCCATGTCTGCTAATAATAAGATAAGCTATGAGTTATGACTATTCCGTGGGATTTATGCTTAGCTCCGAGAGAATATCGAGATGGAAGCTCTCCCGTAGTAGAGGCCAGGTTTCTAGTAGCAATCTCTTTACTCCATAAACTATGTGCCACCATAGGATGATTGTCTTAGATAGACATTAGCTAGTGGATCCACTTAAGCTAGAAGTTATGGTTCTTACCTTGGCAAGTAAGAATAACTCTTTTCGGTGTGGGGTAGATACCAGATTCCATGTTATAGCTCACATGGTCTATGTCGGTTAAGGCTCATTTCCCACATAATGAACTGAGGTTAATTCTTAAAAAGGTATTCCAAGTATGTTTGGCCTAAGATGAGTTATTTGCATTGACCATGGTTTTTAACTCATATTTTTCATCATGTTACCTTACGAATTAGCTTGGTCATTGTATCTTATGTATATCTCCTTTTAGCATGATTTTATGACTTCTATACATACTTATCATACTTGGTACATTCTATGTACTAACGCATACTCTTGCCTACATTGTCTCATAATGTAGGATCCGGCTCTTCTCCATCTATTCGTGACTAGTTCATGGCATTTGAGATTCAAAGACTTGGTGAGTCCTCATTCTTCGAAGACAATGTCACATTTATAGTTTTATGTCATTTTACTTTAGAACTTGTATGAGTTACGTCCCAATTTTATTTTATTGATGTATTAGATGGCTTTGAGACTATGTTAGATTTCCGCTACTTTTGTCAACTCTTGATAATATACAATTGTCTTTTAAACTCTTAACTTCTATTATCTTGTATGATGTATGCTAAGTGGCTTGTATGGGGCCTTTCGGGATCTTATACGCCATGTCACGTGGGATACTTTAGGTCGTGACATGCACTAACAAAGTTAAATGTCAAAGTTATAATTTGAAGCCAAGTAAAGAGTTCAATTTATTTATTATGCCATTTTAAAAAGTTTCCACATTCCTCTTATATATTTTTCATTCTCCATTTTCATATGACAATATAAACTTATTCATGAGAAACGACAAAATTTACTTACAAATAGAGAAACTTGATAGACAGCTTGCAGGTAGCATAGAGAATCACTCTTGGCACCATCTAAAGCTTAAGGCATGTTCTCATGGGTTCTGCAAAAGATTATAAAAAGAAAATAGCAAAAGACCATTTTGACTTGAAATTTAATTGTGAGAAGTATAATTCCATAGCATTGAAAGTGTGTTGCAACAGATGACTTAGATAATGTCATCCAATATGAGTTGCACACTAGTTTTTTTTCACATCTATCTATCACACGTGTTATACCTCAGTAATCTTGTGTATTAATCCTAAAGAGAAGCACAAATAAGTAGTTGGATGCTATATATTTAACAATAAGATTCCTACAAGTTCTTGTACATTATCTATTTCAGTGACGTAGAATATCAAGCTTTTTGCCAGTTTTCTCTAGCCCACATTCTGCTTCAAACATGAGCACAATCATCCTTAGGCAGCTCCACTGACTAACATTTGTATCACATCACACATTACTAATGTGTGATCAATGATATAATATGTGTGAAATACTTACTAAGTTTTGATGTGTAGTTTCCACCTTATCATTGCTTCAATCGAGTCACCATCACTATAAAATATTTTTGTACCCTACATCAAGACATTAGCATCAAATAAGATGAGTCAGGCTTTTCATCAAATACCATAGGTGCATAGCCTACTTTAAAATTATTTTTCTTGTCAAAATCTAAAAAAGATTGGCAATTATACACTAACTTCCAGTAGATCGTCTTTTTTGTCTGCCGTTGTTGTAATTTCTTATCAATTGTCCTTAGTTATTCAAATGGTTAAAAACATACCTTGGTGCATCTATTCTGTGAATTTCTGTCGTGGGGACTCTAATGTTCAAGTTCGTTTTCAAAGTTCTATCTTCTACTTCAAAAAAATAACTTTTTGTTCAGTTAAAATAGTTGAGAATAAATGCACAAAAAATACATGTTAATCAAGTACATAGCTGACATACATGAAAAAATTCTATCAAGAAATTATATTTCGAAGAAGAGAAAACGTATTTTGGGAACAATATAAACCTAGAAAAAATGTAATTTTAAAACGATGAAAGATATTGAGCGAGATAAGAAGACATCAACCAATAAAGGGAGAAAAAGAAGTACCTTTTGAAGAGACGTGTGTTATTAGATGCAGGCCAAATGAAGGTGATTGTTGATAATTGAGAACGATTAGATAATCTTCATTTATATTAAATTATCTCTCAATCACAGATTATAATTAAACTTTCTCAGATGCAGATAAATAGTATAATTATGCATAGAGGATGAGATGTCATAATTATAAGCGAGAGTATCCAATCGGGGACTGTCAGATGTTATTCATTCAATATTGAATTTTAGTGTCACTTGTCCACTAAAGATATCTTCACAATACTATGGGCAAGAAGAGCCAGAGAGCCACAATAATGTTTACCATATGAAAATTCTTTAATCTAATAAACTCAATCCCGCCGATATGGGTTTTAACAGTATTTTCTATGTTTTGCATCCCAATACTAAAACTGTAAAAAATTTCCCACGAACAACTACTCAATACAAATACAATAGCATAATCAATCACTAACCATTATAAGTATACAAAACAGAACACTCTGGTTCTTTTTCAAGAAAAAGGGACCCAAAATTTGAAGGCCTGAAAAAGGTATGTGCAATTGCACCTAAAGGCTTAAAAAATTAGAAAATCTAAAATCAAGTAATCAACCCTTTGCCATGGTTTAGCCTGCTTGTTGTTAACTTCTAGAACTTGAATGTTTCTCTCTTTGAAACCTTTTCTCACTCCATACTATAATTATTAATAAGCGAGCAAGAATTCAAAGTATAAATTGTGAAGTGTACAGTACGTTTTTCAATCTCAAAAGAGTCAAATCCATAGGAACTCAAAACTTTTGAGACTACAAAAATCATATTTAATGAAATACAAATCGTAGTAAAAATTTACTAAACAATATGAGGCAAACTGCAAGGATTAGTGACTAGTTTATCTTCCATACCATAACATTACTATAGAGTAAACTCCTGAAAAAATGATTGGACACATTAGGATGTGTACAAATTAAAAGAAAATATATATAAGAATTTTCTATCCATATTGCACATATTAATCATTACTCCTTATTAGAAGTGAGACTTTAGAAGGACTAACACATGCATTAACTATTGTACTACGTGCTTTATTGATTTTCTATTATTATTTAGAAGTGGAGTGTATCTCATTGAGGATTAACACGTGTCTTCATCTTCACTTTATCAAACCACCTGTCTTCATATTCATATTTAGACTATCAATCTATTAGTATGTGAGTTGTAGAATTAATTTCTTGAGATTTCTTGGCTTTTTTCATTTTTGTTTTACATTCTGTGGAATTAGTTTTCCACACTAGCATTTGAAGTAGATGGGCAAGAGTTAAGTAAGTTCCTATCGTGCGTAACTCTCCAAATTCGAACGTGATCATATAAATTGGGAGGAAGTAATACATACATTGATGTTCTTTCCTCTTTCTTCAACTTTTCTTAGCAAATTATTTACATGCATGTGGTTATACAAACTATTCTAGGAAGCACACTGAATTTACCATGAGAAGCAAAAATAGTACTTTGTAATGACAAGGAATAACTAATATGAAGTATATGTGTTTGACGATATGCCTAAATTCATTCCATTCCTTTTTCCATAGGTGTTGTATAATTAAAATTCTATCAACCAACAATCCAAGGGTCCATTCTTATCATCTTCTTGGAAGTGTTGTCGTACGGGGAACAAATCATGTATGAAAACAACAGAGGTTCGAAGAGGTAGCAATGGTGTTGAGCATATGAATTTTCGTACCATCTAGGGTAACAAGTAAGATTTTCTACTTGCTTTGGATATTGTATCGGCAATCTTGTTATTTACTCTGCATCACCTCTGACCCTGCAGATAAATATTCAAGGTCATTTATGATATTTTCAAAGCATTTGACTGAACTGATAATACACATGTATGTGCTATATGACTATTTTGTGTGTGTATATTTCTTAGCAGTCAATCCTATTACGAAGAAATAAATTAACATACAGAACGATTCTGTAAACAAAATTTTTGCAGTATTGCTAAATTCTGTATTGCTGGTAAATGAAAATGTTGGTGTAATTTTATTCGGGCCTATACGACGTCAGCATAGAGGAGAATTCCTAATAGATTTTATTCATCTTTCTCCATGAATGTTGTAAATGCCCTACTGGAAGGATTCCTCTTTTGATAATCATTTTTTTAGCAATCAATTATATTAAGAATAAATCAATGAGAATAGAGGAAGGCTCTAAGAACAAAATTTTGCAAGGGTAGTAATAAAATTTTGCTCAACTACCAACTAATTTGGTTATCTTTTCGCCTTCTTATGCTCTACATTCAATTTGAGTTGGCCAAAAATGAGTTATTTTGACTTTTATTTGAAAGCCTATAAGAAAGTTGTTTGTTCTAAATTTTAATATTTAACTGCAAACGAAAAATTATTGGGCTGCCTTTCAACAAGGCTGATGAAAACAAGGTGAGAAAAATGAAGAGTAGATCATTAGGCGTCATTCCTTAAATTCTCTGTTCGATAGGAGATAGAACATGTAACAAGTTTTGATTTAAAGAAGCAGCCTTTAGAGTAATTTGTGTATTTTTGTGATGATCGTGTAAGCAGATATGTCTAGGCTTATAGTTTGAATAATGGTAGGCAGAAGTATCTCTAAATTGGTTAGCAACAAAATCTTGAAAAAAATGTGAAAATTATTAAAATATACAACTTAAGACTTTATTTAACAATAAATGCATATACTTTTATTTACTTACAAATATAGTTTATAAATTACCTACATAGCAGATTAATTAATTTTAATTTTAATTTAATTTTTAAATTCGGATTTTCTCTCTCCTCTTTTTGAGATTATGTGCCTTTTTTATCTCCAATTAGACTCCTCAATAAAACACGTTTCTGCCTTTTCAAATTTTAATTTATTTTCTTCCTTTTTTATACTATCAATGTAAACTGATAGCTTTTCCAATAATACACTCTTTTCTAAAAAATTATTGCACCTTTGCAGCTTTATTGAGTGAACTTTAACCATTATTCTTCTTCTCCGTTCACACTCATCCGTTGCTGGCACTTTTTTTTTTTGTTGGTGTACAGGAAAAAGAAAAAACCTTTTATTTATGCGTGTTTGGTATTATACCATCAAGTATTTGTACCAATTTGTGTAAAATGAACGGAAATAAGCATTGACACCACAATGACACACATTTTTACAACTAAGTAACATTAGTAGATAGTATTGCCAAGTCAAGGACAAGTATATACACAAACAACTGGATGCATTTGTTAGTTAATGGCTGGAATATTGTTGGTATAATATACCAACCACACACAATAATCTGTATACAACCAATTAACTTTTAAAAAAATGTGGTTTGACACCACAATGAACAACAATATGTTGACATTGTATAAACAACAAATTAAGAACCAAAAGTGATCAAAATACAATACATGCTTCAAGACTGATCAAACGTACCAATTCAGAATTTTTCAGTTAATTAAACACAATATAGACACCAAACAACTGCAACTGTTATAATAAATGGCTAAATTGTAGGTATAGCATACCAACGTCACACAAGGAACTAATTAACCTGAAAATAAATACACAAACAATTAAAAATCAATACTGATAGAAATTCAATAAAAGCACTAAAAGTGATCCGAAAAAACCAATTAAATAGTTTGTGAGTTGTTTCAACACAAAATATGCACCAAAATTGCAACAAAACATAGCAATTAAAGTGATATCCAAAACTGGAACAAAACATTTCTTAGAGAACAACATTCAACAGCAAAATTCATAAAAAACTGTCTTAATCCTTCAACAACATGCTCCATTTTAATTCTTCCCCTTCCGAATTGACAGACCACCTTTTCCAGTTGTTTTACTTTCACTAACAGTTCCAGTATCAATCTTCCTCTTGCCGTAGTTCCAAAGTAATGCTCCATACCTCAAACGGAAATTTTCAGCATCAAGAATTGCATTTGAGATGCTCAAATCTCCTCGACAAACAAACTCAACAAATGCACAAGTATACAAACCACAATTAATGCAAAAAAAAAGAGCAAGAATCAGAGTCCAAACATTTTATGGTTCGAACTAAACAAATGATAAAAAGTGGTTTACGAAATTATGGTGCATAAATTGTTTTTGTCCCTTTTTGGTATACAAACAATAAATAATACACCAAATTCAGTATCAATTACACTAAATATTATAACAAATCATCTACACCAATATTCAATATCATTTACATCTAGTTTTATACCAAAAAATTTCACAAATTTTGACATTATACAAAAGTCCAGCAATACATTAAATATTTACCAAAAAAGTATCAGTAAATTTTAACTAACAATTACACCAAATCATCTGCGTTACACATATTGGTATATATAGGATGCTGTAATATATATAAAAGTGGTTTACGAAATTATGGTGCATAAATTATTTTTGTCTTTTTTTGGTATACAAACAATAAATAATACACCAAATTCAGTATCAATTACACTAAATATTATAACAAATCTTCTATACCAATATTCAATATCAATTATATCTAGTTTTATACCAAAAAAATTCACAAAAATTGACATTATACACACATTGAAAAAGTTCAGCAATTCATTAAATATTTACCAAATCATCTATACCATGCTATCTATCAATAACACATACTAATATCCCAAACATCTAATCATAAAAATTGACGCCTATAAACAACCAAGAAACAATATCAACAACACAAATAGATGATACCCAAATTCTGGTGTTCTGGTGTCTACTAAACACATAATATACAATATCAATTACGCCAAATCAAATACACCAAGTAAACTATCTATTACACCTGTTAATTTATACCTTTATACTCGTTTTATAATAGACCATCGTTTCAACACAATCATTTACTACAATAGAATCACAGCTTTGGTGTTTCACAACAATTTAATATTCACTACTAATTACACCACTCAAACTACTTGAATTCAATCCATAAAAGTGAATTCTTCAAGCGACCTTACATACACCATCATATTAAATCAAATATGGTCAGATTTTGAATTTTGTTTTTGACAAATACACCAACTCAATCGTTATTTTATCTTAATTAAAATAATCACGTAAAAAAATATGATGATGCGTCCCATCGTCCGTTATGTTGAATAAGAATCGAAAATTTGTTGGTATCCATTATTGAACAATCAATTAGATTGCGGGGAAAGAGAGATTTATTTTGGTTAAAAAACCTTTATTTTATGTGAGAGAATATTTTAACAAATTTGAATTAAACGTGGAAGGTAAAAAAATTGGAGAAAAATCAGGGAAAGGGAGATAATCGTGGCTGATTTATTTTTATGCTATATTTTTAAAAAAAATTCTATTCTTGAAAAAAAAACTATTGCTATGTTGGTGTAAAAATAAACTATTGCTATATTGTTGTTATTAAGTTACTTAAGTTTTTTGCTCAAAAAAAATATTTGTCTCTCACTTAATTTCTCCGTTATGATTTGGTGCTGAAAATCACAAGAATGACATCAGTGGAAGAAGTATTACAAATGAAATTGTATGTTGCAGGAAATAAAAATTAACTACACCAAATACTACTTTAAAAAATGTAATGCATTTCAGTGCTTGGATAGCCTTAATGAAAATATAACGTGTGTTCTTCTTTCATTTGAATTCAACATATATTAGTATTGTCTAAAATATAACTTGTGTTCTTCTTTCGTTTGAATTCAACATATATTAGTATTGTCTAATCAATGTCTTTTAGCATGCGTGATTTAGATTCTTCCTTTTCTTTTTATTGGAAGGAGGCAACTAAAATGAGTCCGGAGCCAAAAGGGTAAAAGAAATTGAGCAAAAATTTCAAAAGGGCGACAAAAAAATAGTTTGAAACCAAAAGGGCAACATTTGAACAGAAGGGAGACGGAGTGAAAAAATAGGGTTGAAAGGCGCAAGCGGTACAGAGACTTACTAGTCTCAGCCGTCGCTGCGCCTTACAAGGCGCAGAGGGGCCTGCAACTTTCTGGCCAATATAAAAAAAATAATTAGTTTACACAATATTTTATCTTAGAAGTGTTTAAGATGAAATATTGTGTAAAAAAAATTTAGGTTACACAATATTTTATCTTATAAGTGTATAAGATAAAATATTATGTAAAACAAATTTAGTTTACTAAATATTGTGTAAAAAAAATTTAGTTTACTAAATATTGTGTAAAAAAATTTTAGTTTACTAAATATTGTGTAAAGAATATTTAGTTTACTAAATATTGTGTAAAAAAAAATTTAGTTTACACAATATTTAGTAAACTAATTTTTTTTTACACAATATTTTATCTTATACACTTATAAGTTAAAATATTGTGTAAACTAATTTTTTTTTATATTGGCCAGAAAGTCGCAGGATCCTCCGCGCCTTGTAAGGCGCAGCGACGGCTGAGACTTGTAAGTCTCTGTACCGCCTGCGACTTATAAGGCTATTTTAGCCCTGCGCCTTTCAGTCCTATTTTTTAACTCCATCTCCCTTCCATTTAAATTTTCCCTTTTGGTTTCAAACTATTCTTTTGCCGTCTTTTTGAAATTTTTGCTCAAGTTTTTTGCCCTTTTGGCTCCGGACTCCAACTAAAACATGGCTATGTTAGAAACCAAAAAAAAGAAGGTAGCAATAGTTGGTATAATCAATACTTCTTGCACTTCAAGATTGTCTATAGTGTAGGTTAACAAAATTAATTAATTGTTGTATATCCCCATGATTTTTCTTTTATTCCATTTACCTTTACTGTTAAGTAGACCTAATTCTATTTGCTAGAATTTTTGTCATGACTTTCATAGTCTCTTGCATATTTGATAGCATCACTTTTCTATTTACTAGCACTTAGTCAGTTTGTTTGGAACTAAAACATTAAAAATATTTGGTGTTTCTAATCCAAAGTGCGTCAACTTAAATTGATTATACTTGATTTCTTTCACTAAAATTTTGTATGCGGATCTAACTTTGTTCTGTCTGTAAGGATTTGTTGAGTCATGTTATGTAGCAATATGAAGATGTTACAACAACTTCTTGGTACTGATGACTTATTGACTAAGAATTTCAAAATCCTTCAAGAAATCTGACTTTGTAAAAGTGTGTGAATTTCCTTCAGCATTGTTCCCACTATCCCATGAAACTTGTGAAATGGCAACATTAGGATCCTTTATGCAATAAAAAATTATGTTTTGCTTGGCCATTTATCATCTTTATTATCTTATTTTCAAGGTCTACAACAGAATGCAAACCAGTGTAGTGAAAACATAACTCAATTTTACTCTATATTTATGAAATGTGAAGCATCAACGTAGCAATAGATATTCAATACTAAATCATCTGGAGTATGTTTTTTTCCCCTCAAAGTATTTATTGGTCTTGGATAGCCTTATTGCTGTTAGTATTTTGTTGGGTTTAGGAACGAAAGAGGGTTCCTAAGAAAAAAGCAGTTGTAGTTGACTGTAGTACTATTTTTTATTTTTAATTGACTGTAGTAAGATGTTTATGCTTATAATATTTTGGTATAATGAATCATTGAGCTCCTTGGAACTATTGCTTGTTTTGTGTGCTTGTAATAAAACTTTTATTACTTCTTTGTACGTGAGCGTTAGTAAAACATTATAAAGTTGATGAGTCCAAATTTTCATGTTGGGCCCGTGCATCGCACGGGCTTTCCCTTCTAGTACTATATAAAATAAAACGAATCACAAGAAAATGTAGAACTAACTTGATAGAAGAAGTACAAAATACATTTTTAAAATGTTGCCCATTTCTTTCTATAGTTAATTGGAAAGGAATTTAGAGTTTCATTTATTTAAATGCTTGAACAATCCGTTGTTGGTCATAATGTCTTATGTGAATCCGGGATCTGATAGATAATATTATCAAAATGGAGCATCATAAACCGCTAAATTATTCATAAAGAACTCAAAAAATATAGTGATAGTTTTCTCTCCCATGTTTATTCTTCAGTAACATCAATTGATTATCAACTACTCCCTA
This sequence comes from Solanum appendiculatum, assembly GCA_018342035.1. Classification (NCBI taxonomy): domain Eukaryota; kingdom Viridiplantae; phylum Streptophyta; class Magnoliopsida; order Solanales; family Solanaceae; genus Solanum; species Solanum appendiculatum. The sequence goes on from JAGDQO010001198.1 coordinate 47,205, forward strand.
TGTGAACTTTGATGCAACGTTTTTGAGAGCAAACAAAGGAAGATGGGAACATCTTGTTTCAGAAGTGTCGAGAGTAACCATAAACTCATTTTAACATCGATTTTTGATGAAGCTGCTTCATTCTCTAGGAACATGTAGATCCCTCTTAATGACTCTTATATGACACATTTTCTTTCCCTAATACAGATATTAGAACCTGAAAAGACCAAGTCTTTACAAACTCCTTTTATTAAAGTTCGATTCATGAGGCCAAATCCAATCATAGAACATGTAGATGACTACCTATTCCAATTCGTGCCAACAAAGAAATATAAAAGCAAAATATACTTCTTCAATCATTTTGTAACTTTTGGGCCAATCTCCTTAGACTTGAAGGAATTTGGCCTCAAAATCTCACTTGTTATATGTACATAAAAATATGTAGAACTTCTTGATCTGGAGCATATTTATATTTCTAAAAGCCATTTTAGACCCACACGTGAGTTAAGTTTGAGAGCAAAATCATATTGCATTAATAGTTTTTGAGTCATGTTGATGCACCTCGAGTAACTAAGGTGATTAGTTGTTTGTAGGTTGGAAAGCATAAGAAAGACGCACAAAATGGCAGGAAATGAAGTGGATGTAAACAGACGCACAAAAGCATAAGAGACAAGTCGCAAAGGAGCTAAAGAAGGATCGAATGAGAAAAATACCTAGATTCGTGTCACGGAGCTGAAAATTAATATTTGGCTCAGGAGAATTTTGGAGACAATAAAATGTGTATCCTTTCTGTGTCGCGGAGAGGGAGTTACTGAGAAAACAGGCAAGCTTGTATCGACTCCGTGTCGCGGACCTGCGTGCTAAATTTCTGCCGAGTTTTCCAAGATATGAATAGCCTCATTTTTAATTATTTTAGGCATTCTTTTTCTAATTTTTGGAGGACAAGACTTGGACGACCTTCGCTTATAATATTAGGGTTCATTCCTACTCTTTTTCATCTTTTGAATTCTCTTATGATTATTGAACATTCAAATATTGAGAATCAAATTATAAATAGTTAATTCCCTTTATTCTACGGTTGTGGCTACGAATGAATGTGTTGTATTGAACCTATGAAATTAATTTGGTTATCACTATAAATTGCTTTTTTGTTCTTAAAACTCGCTATTTTAATGTTTGAACACCATTAATGTATATTCATTTTCTGCCTTGAACTCCGGAGAGGAATAGAAAGATAGAACGAGGAACAAAAGGGGCATGATCTTTTCTAGTACATAAAATAGGGTTGATTTGTATCTAGGATAAGGATATACCTAACTACCATGCTTGGTTACTAAACAAGATGAAAACCTAATGCTCCATAGTTGGTTTAGTCTATCTCCGCTCAATGATGTAGTTAGACTGCCAACTGTGGTAGACAATTAGAGGTCAGGGGACCATAATCATATAATTAACATTGTAAACTAGTGATTTGATAACCAATCGAAGTCCATAGAAGAGGTACTATGCATGAATTCTTAGTTAAGATGCAACCTGAATTGCCTAAGTCATTGTTTACACTCCACGACCTGTCACACAAGATTTATCGACAACTTTCACTATCTTCAAACAACTTGTAATTATAGACTACAATAATCACAAATGATTAAACTCTTAACCCTACAACTTGTAACAACTCTATTACAAGACAAACTAAGCAGTTACTCTACTGCCCACTGTTGACACCAAATTTTGATTTGATATTTTTTAAAATTAATATTTTAAAATATTTTATTCATTAAATTGTTCAAAATGCATGTTTTGTAAATTTAATGCATTTTTTGATAATTATCCTTATTGCTCAAAATATTAAGATTTTTATCGGTTAATTTTAATTACATTATTTTTTGTCACAATCGATTGAATATGTTCAATTTGATTAAATCATTATTTTTGTTAAATTGCATTTTTACATGCCATTGGTTATATTCGTTACGTTTTTTTAAATATTCGTTACATTTGTTAATATTCATTTTGATATTTTGCACAGTTTAGAAATTCATTCAAATATGGATAAGATTTCATACACAGATATTTTATTAACCGGTGGTTTTTGGCCCACGATTTTAAGATAATGATATTGTACTATTGGTGGTTTTCAAATTTCTATTTAAGCAATAGCTTGGTCATTAAGTTAGGGATGGTGGATAAGATTTTTGGGGTAATTTTTAGATTTTTTCTAGTCTTTAAAAATTTCTTTTAGTGTTCATAATTTTTCGGTGACAAACTCACCAAAGCTCCGCCGGAATCCAGCGAGTCCACTACCCAAAGACCCCTTTTGATTTTTCATTTTCTCCAGCAAATAGCGACTAAACCCCACCAGAATCATACCCTTACCACCTGTTTTCTCCATTTCCAGACCCACCAGCGAGCTCGAAGCTCGCCACCATCAGAATTCCTGCCAACCCTTTCCCGTTCGAGCTCCACCGCGAGCCACCAGACGTGACAGACCACCAAACCACCATCCTTACACAGCGCCGACCAAAACCCCTCTTCGTTTTCTCCTTTTTTCCGGTGGACAACAACTCCAATCAGCCGTTGCCTCCTTCTTGCTTGCTTGAGTTTCACCATTAATGGTGAACTCTGAGCTCACCAAGCGGCCCCTTTCCATTTCCGGTGAAAACCCACCACCAAACTGCCACAAAACCAGCAGCAAACAAGACCCATCAGTTCTGTTTTCCTCTTTCCCTTCACGATTTCTTTGTTTTTGCAGGTGTTCGAGCCCCAACTTTGAAACATCGGTGAACAGCCACTCAAAACCCTAATCAGATCTGGCCTGAAAACACATCATTCTGGTAACCTTAATTTTTTTTTTTTAATTTTGTTCTTAATTCGTTCGTTGTTGTGATTAAAATTATCATGTTTGTTTAGTTTCTAATTCTATGATTGTTTGCTATCTCTATCTTTCTTATGTTTAGTTATTTTTCACCTAAAACGTTGTTATGACTCTTTTGCTTTAATTATTCATTAATATTGTGTTACCTTTTAGAGTTATTATTATTTTATTATATTTTGGTTGACTTAATGTTATTCTATTATTACTCTTGTTTTAGTTTTATTATTATTTATTATTGTTCCATTTGTTATTGTCTTGTTATGGCTGAATGATTTATCTACTCTTTTTCGTCACTTATTTAGTTACTTTTGTGAGTTTAATAATAGGTCATTTTTGTTGCCTTCTAATTCTAATGATGTTGCTACATTTCTTTCTATTTTGTTATTATTGGTTACTTGTAACACCTGAGAAATTTCTTAGCTAAGACCCGAACAATTCTTAAATTTGCGTATAAGGACGTACCGAGTGATTCATAATTGTTCTTAGGTGTTAAGTTCAATTCTTTAGTGTGGGAATGATTTTGGATATGACTTAAGGTCATAAGAACCCCCTACCACAGAGTTGAGTTGAAAACCTCATTATCGATTAAGTTTTGACATAAGATTCTACTTAGGTCAACTTCAAACGACCATATCTCTCAGCTCATAAAGAATTAGGTAGCCCATGACCTATCAAATTAAAGATCTTTGCGTCCTCTTTTCAAAGCCCGAAGTTTGCCATTTTTTGAGCTTGAAGTAAAAAGTTATGACCGTTTTACCAGAGACTGCCTTTCAGAGTTTTCTGAGTCTGTGAACGACGACTTCAACTGAGGGGCCGTAGGTTGAATGACGACCCATCCTGTCAAGTCATCGGTAGAATACTGAGAGTCAACTTTTGAGACCCAAAACCTATGAATCCAACCAACGGGTCGTAAGTAGTACTACGGGCCGTCGTTTGGACCCGTAAGTGGACTTTTGAGCCTTAAAAATTCAATATCAATTCCACGGATGGGATCTATGGTCCATAGATCAAACCACGAATCGTAGATGGTCTCGTAGATCAGTTCGACAGTTTTAAAGAGGGGTGTTTTCATCTTTTCCCACTCTTTTATAATTAAAACCCTGACATTTTTGGGACTTACTTAAGCCCCTTATCAGTATCCAATACACATATTCTCTCTTTAACACTTAGAATTATTGAGAGCAAGATTGAAGAGGAGAAAAGCTAGGGTTTCAAGAGCTTTCATTGAGGCCTTTGAATTTTGATTGTAACCTTAATCCTCCAGGTATGTAAGGCTATTCATAGCGTTGGACTGAGTTCGTCCACGCGCCCTACATCTCAATTCTGTCATTAAAGAGTCAAGTTGAGTTCTAACCCTAATGCTATTGAGTTTTTGAATGAGTTATGATTTACATCATTGAGTTCCATATTTATTTATCAAGATTGTGTTTATCCATATGAGTCTTATTCTCGAATCGCTGTTCATGCCTAGTTTCACTTGAACCCTAGTTGAGTTAATACATTGCTTCCTATAATGCACTGTTTAATTGAGTAAAGAGTATTTTTTTTACGCTATGCGTAAGAGAAAAGTTTTGAGGGAACATGAGCGTCCATGAGTGCATTCATTTGAGTTTTGAAAGTTTTGAGTCATCCATTATGATGCATTATTTTAAGGATGAGTTTTTCAAAGCTTTTGCATTACTATTCATTGGGTATGCTTTCCAGAGTTCGAGTAAGATAAAGTATCACCATTATTCACTATGCATGATCTTCAGAGTCTTAATGAGTATAGAATCGAGCATAAATGATGTTTTCAAGAAAAGAGTTTGATGAGTTATGAGTAAGTCTTAAAAGCGTTTTTGAATGAGAATGAGTTGAGTCCGAGTTGAGTCTGAAATGTTCTTAAACTTCTATTATTTTGAACGCACATCACTTAGGTGACATCGGTAGAGCCCCACACACGTTGAAAAAGCTACATTATCTTAGTCTCACGCACAACGATAGGCCCATGCGCACATCACCAAAGCTACATGACGGGCCCTTATGCACATCGGCCATAGAGATCGGCCAAGGCCTGAACACAACGGTAGGCCCTTGTGCTCATCAGACAAGTGACATCGACCGATGCCCATGCACAAGCGCAGGCCTATGCCCTTATCGTCCAGGCGACATCGGCCGAGGCGCTCGCGCCCACCCGACATTAGTGGATGTGATCGCTTAATTTTAGGAAAACTTCGATACAAAAAGATTGAAAACTTTTATTTTTGTTATGTGAAAGTCATTTTTGCAAGCCGAAGTGTGTTTGGTGGTGTTTTTATATTTTTTTTAAAAAAAATCCTATTTAATCTTTTTTCACAAAATTTTTACATTTGAAAAAATAAAATTGTCTTTTTGAAATCTATTATTTTTTATATTTGAAAGTCATTTGTGCAAGTAAAATTTTTTTTTGGTGGATTTATTATTTTTTTTAGTTTCTCTCATATTTAATTATTTTTTAGGAAAATTTTGACATATATAAATTAATTTTTTTAATTGAAACTTTATTTTGACATTTTGAAACTCATTGGTAAAATTAGAATTGTATTTAGTAGTTTTTACTATATTTTCTTTTATTTTTTATTAATTTAATTTATTTTGAAAAATTTCGATACGTAAAAAAATCAAAATTTTTAATTTAAAACTATTATTTTTTAACATTTAAAATACATTTATGCAAGCTGAATTGTGTTTGATTGATTTTTTATAGTTTATTTTTTTCATTTACTATTTAATTACTTTTTGGAAAATTTCAATATATATAAAAATAATTATTTTTTTTGCAAACTATTATTTTTTATATTTCGAACTCATTTTTGCAAGCGAAATTGTATTTGGTGGAATTCTCATGTTTGTTTTTATTTTTTCCTATTTAATTATTTTTTAAAATTTTTTGACATATAAAAAAATTAATTTTTTCTTAAAAACTATTATTTTAGATGTTTGAAACTCATTTATGAAAGCGAAATTGCGTTTGGTGGTTTTTTTTTTTTTTTTTCAAAATTTTTTTCATATATAAAAATAATTTATTTTGAAAACTATTATTTTTTATAGTTGAAACTCAATTGTGCAAGCGAAATTGTGTTTGACTACGTCCCTGCCGTTTGTACACACTGTCCGTTGCTCCTACATATCGAATGATCCAGTGAAATGTTCAGATCGCGGTGACATGGGAGATTCGCTGCCCGCGACGTCGCGAGAATTTCATTGAACTTATCATTTAGAGTAATGAGAAGTCATAACAAAGTTTATGTAGGTGAACATCAAGAAGGATCATTATCAAAACCTACAAAGTAGTACGACCCACAAACATGTTTGAACACTCGGGGGCGACGCCCGGCTAGGGTGCCCAGCCCCCTGCCAACAGGTCTCCCTCTCGTCCCCAGCGTGCACGGTCGCGCACCTGTCGGACGACTAATGAATCCTGGTGCATAAAATGCAAAGGATTGTAAATTGATAGCTCGCCCCTTGCACCTAATCCGTAGAGTTTATTGAGAGATGTGTACTTCTTTTGAAACACAAATGAATCTCGACAATGGATATCTCGGCTCTTGCATCCATGAAGAACGTAGTGAATTGCAATACTTGTTGTGAATTTCAGAATCAAGTGAACCATTGAGTTTTTGAATGCAAGTTGCGCCCGAAGCCATTATGCCGAGGGCACATTTGCCTGGGAATGAAGCCTGCCGTCTGCTTGCTGGGCTAGAAGAGATGCATGCGCCCACCGTATACATGCCAACCCGTAGGAAGATGTCAACGCACATGCTATGTCGGTGGTGGATAAGTGTTGAACTATGTTGAGCAATTACTTGTCAAATGTGATGCTTGCACCCAATACGGATGTAGAAATTAGAGGTTTAGCATGTCGTCGAGTGCATTTCTAATGCCTAATCATATGCCAACGTAAAATTTGTGCCAAATAATGAAGTCACTTTTATATGTCGAGTGCAATCCTAATGAAAAGTGAGATAGTGTAGGAATATGTAAACGCACATGCGAACTCGGCAGTATCTAGGTGACATCGGTAGCCCCTTCCAAGCATCTCTTAAAGCCCATGTGACATGGGCAGTTTGCTGTGCGTCTCATCGAGGAGACATCGACAGACCCCTGCGCACATAGACCTAGAGTTATCGGCTGAGGCTCGCACACAACGGTAGGACCCTACACATATCTGGAAGGCGATATCGACTAAAGCACGCACACAATGGCATGCCCCTGTGCACATTGGTTGATGCCTGCACACAAGATCACGCCCTTGCGTGCATCATTTAGGTTACATCAACATACCCTTGTGGATGTCGGCTAAGCGACATCAGCTTAGGCCCGTGCACAATGGCATGCCACTACGCGCATTGCTAGTGCGACATTGGTCGACCCCTACGCACATTGACCATGTGACATCGGTCGAGGCCTGTACACAACGGTAGCCCCTTGCGCACATCGGTTGACGCCCACACACAACGGCAGGCCCCTGCGCATATCAGCCAAGTGACATTGGCTGATGCCCGCGCACAAGATCATGCCCCTACGTGCATCGCTTAGGCAATATCTGTAGACCCTGTGGATGTCGGTCAAGTGACATCAACCAAGGCCAGCGCACAATGTCATGCCCCTGCATGCATCACAAGGGCGGCCTTAGTAGACCCCTGTACACATCATCCAGGCGACATCAGCTAAGGCCAGTACACAAGGGCAGGCCCTGAGTACATCAGCCAAGCCATATCACACAATGCTCGCACACTAGGTTAGGCCCTAATGCAATGTCCATCATGTAGGTGCCATCAGTAGACCTCTGCGCACGTCGCCCAAATAATACCATTAAAGCACACGCACAAAGGTAGACCGCTGTGCACTTCGGCCAAGCGACATCCATTGAGGCTCCCGCACAATGGCAGACCCCTGCGTGCATCTCCCAAGAAGCATCAGTGAACCCCTGCGCTCATCGGTATAGCGATATTAGATGAGGCCTTTACACAATGGCAGTCCCCTGCACACATTGATTGATAACCCAGCACAAGGCAAGGCCTCTGCGCATCGCTTAGGTTTTATCGACAGACCCTATGCACGTCGTTCAAGCGATATTGGTTGAAGCTGATGTACAATGGTAAGCCCCTACGTGCATCACCTAGGTGGTATCGATGGACCCTTGATGAGGAGGGAGTTTTGACTTATTTATGGCTTGATATTTAATGATTTAGTGTCCTCAATGCCTATTTTATGCTAAAAACTAATGTTAAATCATTTATGTGCAACCATGGAGGGTTAAGAACAAGGCAAGGGCATTATTGTGCGAAAAGAAGCAAAAAAGTTAGAAAAGCTGAAGAAAAGAAAGGCTGAAGCTCGCAAAAGCCACTCGGTGACTCGCCGAGTGAGCATCTAGCTCGTCTAAAGTTCCAGAGAGTAGCCTATGAACCAAACCAACTTGGCAAACAAAAGGAGCATTTCGGCGTATCGTCGAATGGAATGATGAACTCGACTTAGATCGCCCAAATTAACAAAACAAATTGATGGTGAAATCGACTCAAAATGGGTTAGAAGGAGCAAATCGGTAGATCGCCGAGTCAGTCGGTGATCCTGACTTATTTTGTCGAATGGCCCACATGCTCAAATGTGAGGAAATTTTTGGGAACGTATAAATTGAAGTTTGAAGAAAGAGAGGGTACGAAGATGAACCAGATGGAAGAAAACATTTATACTTTTGAGCTCTATAACATTTTTGAGAGGGTTTTGAAGGTTTAATCTTAATTTTTAGCATTTGAGTATTGAAGACTTTGCCATTTTGGATGGAAAACCTCTTTGGTAACTATCTTTTAATTTTTGCAATGATTGGCTAAAACCCTTGTTCTTAGGGGTGTGAATATGTAATCGGATACATAGATTAGCTTATGGGTGTCTCTAGTTGCTATACTGAATGTTGTTTTTGAAATGGGTTCAGTTGTTTATTCATGCTTTCATTTATGAACTGAAGTTGAAAATTTAGTTCTAGCTTTAGATCTCTATTGCTTGCTTGTGAAAGAAGTGTAGAGTGGAATATATGATTGATGATTGTAGTGACGTGTGTCTCTACAACCTAGCTTGATAAAGTGGGTTAAATTAAGGAATTGGGTTGTTTTGTAATGACAGCTTGTTGAGGTTCGATAGAACTCACTTGATACATGATAGTTGATTGATAAATTGCTATTATCATTATAACCCATGCTACCCATTGAGATTCAACAACTTAAAGCAATTAGTCATCACCCATTAGGCGAAATTAGTATCCGATTACTCACACACTCATAAGGTCTTGCTCTCTATTGATTTAAACCCCGTATTAATCATCTTTATTAGAAATTGGTTACTAAGCACTCTTGATATTGATAATTAAAATTCGATGATTTATTTTATGTTACGTTTTACGTATTTAGATTCTACGAAAGATTAGAACACTCTCTTACTTAACAATTGAATTCTCTTCTATACCGCTTCTCGTGGAATCGACCCCAACTATCCGTTGGGTTGATACTTGTTAGCGACTGCCTACACTTCAAATCATAAGAGTGTAGTTGCGCTTTGTCAAAAATGGCGCCGCTGCCGAGGAGTGGCATTTAGAATTCTTTTATTGAAGTGTTTTTGTGAACTAGTTTGGTTGTATTAGAACATTCTTCTTAGTTTTTGTTGTTGTTGCTCTCGGCATAACGCTGGCAGTCAGTTGGGACAAGATGATGACATTGAAAACTTAAATGATGTCAAAGCTGAACAAATGGGAAGTGCCGAAGCTATTCGTTTACCCCCAGCTGCGGGTAACACTATTTTTCATGTAACCAAAAATATGCTCCAGCTGCTGCAAATGAAAGGACTCTATGGGGGACTTGCTCATGAGGACTGTCATGATCATATTCACAATTTTATGGATGTGTGCGGACCATTCACTTTCCAGAATATTTCTCAAGAATCAATCCGGCTTCATTTGTTTTCCTTCTCTCTAATGGGGGATGTAACGATGTCGCTGGCTGAACTGCCAAGAGACTCTATTACTTCTTGGGAGGAGCTCACCGAGGCATTCTATGAAAGATTCTTTCATCCCTCAAAGATGGTGAAGTTGAGGGATGGCATTCAAAATTTCAAGCGGATTGATGGTGAACCTATTCATGAAACTTGGTTGAGGTTTCAAAAGATACTCATCCAATGTCTTACTCATGGTTTGCCTGAAAATGTGCTCTTGCAATATTTCAATCGGAGTCTTGACTCTGTCAAGAAAGCTATTGCCGATCATCTTACCTGGGGTAGAATCATGAGACAACCTTTTGTCGTGGCATCGGCTTTTCTTGATAAGATGACCAAGATTAATCGAGCATGAAACACGAGAGAGGATCAAGTGTCTCCTCTAAATGTTGGGCTGACCAAAGAACAAATGGAAAAGAACCAAGAGTGCGATGAAAACATGGCCAAGATGATGACCCAAATGGATTTGTTGACTAAACATGTCATGGGAGGTGGTTATAAGTCTTTGAATGCGGTTGGCTCTAGTGGCGGAATGAGTTTGGATGATGCACAATTTGAAGCCATGTATAATGAAGAGGTACAATTTTTGTCGAACCAAGTGGGGGGGTTCTCGTCCGAGATACAAGGCCAAACGGGAATCAAGGTTAATAAAGATCGTGATGGTGGTTGGAGATATCGGGATTAGCGTGATAGGGGTGCAAATTTGAGAGATAGAGATTGATATGTGCCTCCCCATGACCGTCCAAAACCGAAAGAACCAAATGATGATCCTGAGAGTTTTCGTACCGAGGATATGCTCGCCCGCATCCTAAAAAAGGTAGAAGGTTCGGATAAAGTGCTCAAGGAGATGAAAGATGACTTCTCCTCTTTAAATCAAATGGTGACCTCTTATTCTGTTTCGATAAAGCAACTTGAGACCCAAATGGGTCAAATCTCAGCTAATTTACACCCAAGGCAAAAAAGGGGTCTTCCTAGTGAAACCTTGGCAAATCCGAAGAATGACAATGCTCAATGCATAGCAATTTCAACCCGGAGTGGTAAGGTTGTGGGAAATGATGTACTAAATGGTGATAGAGCTAGTCCAGGTACATGGAAAGCTATTGTTTTTAGGGTGATGGACTTGCCGAAGAATTGAACAATGGTCCTTCCGATGAGGTTGATGATGCACCGAAAAATATTATTTCTAGTGAAGCCAAGAATTCAAAGGAGGGGGTTGTTCCTCCCTCGGTACCTCCAAAGCCGTTGCCCAAAGTTACTTCACCATTTCCTCAAAGATTGAAGAAGAGTGATGAGGACGTGAAGTTTCAAAAATTTCTCTCCATCTTCAAAAATTTTTCTATTAATCTTCCGTTGGTGGAGGCATTGTTATAGATTTCGGGTTATGCAAAGTTTATGAAAGAGTTCATCACAAAGAAGAGAAGTATGGATTTCGAGATGGTTGAAGTGTCTCATAGTTGTAGTACCATTATGTCAAACGTGGTTGTCAAGAAGGATGATCCAGGGGCATTCATTATCCCTCGCACTATAAGGATGTTTCAATTAGCTAAAGCATTGTGTGATTTTGGGGCAAGTATAAATTTGATGCCCTATGCCATTTACAAACAACTTGGGCTAGGTGAGCCTAGGTCCACAACTATGCGTCTTCTCATGGCTGATCGTTCTATCAAGCGTCCTATTGGCATTCTCTATGACATCTTGGTGAGGGTATACAAATTTATATTTCCGACGGCTTTTGTGATCCTTGATTGCGAGATTGATGCCGGGGTTCCTATTATTCTTGGTAGGCCATTTTTGGCTACCGGGAGAGCTCTTGTTGATGTGGAAAGTGGTTATTTGAAATTTTGAGTAAATAATGAGGAAGTCACTTTCAACGTGTGGAAATCTATGAAGCAACCAAGTGACCTCCATGTGTATCGGTTATTGATGTGATTGATGAAGCAGTTGCTAGTGTGGGTGAAATTTCATGTATTGGTGAATCTTTGGCCGGCGTCCTCTTGAATTATGATGGTGAAGAAATTCAAGATTATGATTAGATAGTGGCTACTTTGTCGGGTTTAGGGTCTTATCCTAAGAACCCAGTGAATCTTGATATTGATTTGAAGAATAGGGAAAATCCTCCCACAAAACCATCCATTGAAGAACCACCAAAACTTAAGTTGAAGGTACTTCCACTGCACCTTCGTTATGTGTTCTTGGGAGCCAATAACACTCTACCCATGATTATTGCCACGGATTTGCTTGAATGGAAAATACAAGCACTTGTTAGTGTGTTGATAAGGTTTATCAAGGCTATTGGACTGACGATTGCCGACATTGTGGGAATTCCTCCCGGTATTTGTACCCACAAAATTCAATTGGAGTGCGATTGTAAGCCAAGTGTTGAACATCAAAGGAGGTTGAACCCTCCAATGCAAGAAATTATCAAGAAAGAGATCATCAAGTGGCTTGATGCGAGAGTTGTCTACCCTATTGAGGATAGCAAGTGGGTGAGCCCCGTTCAATGCGTCCCAAAAACGGTGGTATGATCGTGGTCCCGAATGAAAAAGGTGATCTTTTACCATTGCGACCGGTCACTGGTTGGCATGTATGTATGGACTATCGGAAATTGAATACATGGACCAAGAAGGACCATTTTCCAATGCCCTTTATGGATTAGATGCTCGATCGACTTGCTGGGCATGGATGGTATTGCTTCTTGAATGGTTACTCCGGTTATAATCAAATCTTAATTGCATCGGAGGATCAAGAAAAGACAACCTTCACATGTCCCTATGGAACATTTTCTTTTAAAAGAATGCCTTTCGGATTGTGTAATGCACCGGTAACTTTTTAGCGATGTATGCTCTCTATTTTTACCGATATGGTAGAGGATTTGATGGAAGTCTTCATGGATGACTTTTCGGTTGTGGGGGATACATTTGAATCATGCCTTGAGCACATTGGTAGAGTCTTGCAAAGATGTGTTGAAACGAATCTTGTGCTCAATTGGGAGAAATGTCACTTCATGGTCAAGGAAGGTATTGTGTTGGGGCAAAAAATTTCAGGTGAAGGCATACAAGTTGATCAAGCTAAAGTTAAAGCTATAGCCAAGTTGCCTCCTCCTATTTTGGTTAAAGGTGTTAGAAGTTTCTTTGGTTGGTCATGCGGGTTTCTATCGGAGGTTCATAAAAGACTTCTCTAAGATAGCTTATCCTCTTTGTAAGCTGCTTGAGAAAGAAAGTGTCTTCGAGTTTGATGAAGCTTGTGTCAAAGCATTCTTGAGCCTAAAAGCGAAGTTAGTGTCGGCTCCGATCGTTGTTGCTCCGGATTGGAGCATTCCATTTGAGCTAATGTGTGACGCTAGCGGTGTGGACTTGGGGGCTGTACTTGGCCAACGAAAAGGAAAGTTGTTTCACCCAGTCTATTATGCAAGCAAGACCTTGAATGTAGCTCAAAAGACTTACACCGTCACTGAGTAAGAGTTGTTGGCTGAGGTGTATGCTTTTGAGAAGTTTAGAGCCTATTTGTTAGGGACCAAGGTGGTTGTACACACCAACCATGCAGCTATACATTACTTGATGGCCAAAAAGGATGCAAAAGCAAGATTGATTCGATGGGTATTATTGTTGCAAGAATTTGACTTTAAAGTCCAAGATCGAAAAGGGTGTTAGAATCAAGTGGTGGACCGTTTATCAAGGCTTGAAATGAATGTGGTTGTTTCCGGTGAAAAAGATATTGAAGAAGCTTTCCCAGATGAGTCGGTGAAAAAGATATTGAGAAAGATGATGCTCTTTGGGCGTATAGAACTACTTTCAAGACCCCGACTGGCATGTCCCCGTACCAATTGGTGTTTGATAAATCGTGTCATCTATCGGTTGAGCTTGAGCATAAGGCATTGTGGACCTTGAAATCCATGGACTTGAATTGAGAAAATGCATCCAAGGGTCGAGTTGACCAACTCCACGCTTGGGAAGAGTTTTGGCTTCAAGCTTATGAGAGTTCACCGCTTTATAAGAAGAAAAAGAAGAAGTGGCATGACACTAAAATCCATCATCGAGAATTTAAAGTTGCTGATCTTGTGTTGCTTTACAACTCTCGTCTGAGACTATTTTCGGGTAAACTCAAGTCAAAATGGTTAGGTCCGTTTAAAGTGCATCGTGTGTTTACAAATGGGGCAATAGACGTTGAAAAGGAGGATGGGTCAATGTTCAAGTTGAATGGGAAACGACTTGAGCTTTAATTTTGAGAGTGCCCCAATGTGACGTTGATTGATGTGGTGTATTTGGAAAATGCTTAAAGGCATGTCCACGTCGTGCCACGACGTTAAATAAGGCGCTTCTTGGGAGGCAATCCAAGTTTTATTTTTAGTTGTTTGAATAACGTTTGTTGGTTGTGTCAGTTGGAGTCGTATATTGGAAAAATGTGAAAGGACGAGGGGCTGGACTACTTTGCGAGTCGCCAAATTGCCCCCAACATCGCCCATATGCATCACCCCTTGAAGGCCAAAAGTGAGGGATCTCCTAGAAGTTTAGGCGAGCTGAAAGTCAACTCAGTGGATCGCCGAGTGGTTCGGCGAGCCCGATCGAGCTCGCCCTTTGGACCCTTTGAAAGGTTGGATTTTCAATTACTTTTGGGGAGCTGAGGACCATTCTGTGAGTCACCGAACGGATTGGCGACCTGGGTGCGGTTTTTAGTCCTTTTAAATTAAAATCTTTCATTTAGTTTAAATTTTTGACTTCCTTCCTCATTCCATCAAACTTTAGAGTTATATTTTCTCATTTGCATCGTGTGTGTTGCTTCCGGAGTAGTGGTTGGCTTGTCTTTGTCCGTCCTCTTTGCTGCGTCTTTCATACTTATCTTCTTTGAGGTTGGTTATTCATCCTTCATTGAGTTTAATATCGAATTTGTGATACTAATTTCTAGTATATTGGGTGTATCATGTTTAATTGAATTGTATGCTCTGTTCGTATGCCCTTTGATTCATATTTTGTTTAATTGAATTCGAGCATATTAATAATTTTTATTTGTACAATTTTGTCCTACATTCTTAGGGTAGATGATAAATTGTGCTTGTGGCTTGTTGTGTTGTGTATGGGTGAAGTCTGAGTAGCCCGAATATGATCGAATGACATGAATTTGCCCGATGATGGATTGGGTAACGACTTTCATAAGGGCAAATCAGCGTTTTGTTGATTTCAAATCGATTGGGGGAAGTCTGAGTACCCCGGGTAGAAATTGGGTAGTGGGTCATTGACCATTGTTGATTAATGTGCTAAAATTGATGTGTCGTGAGCTGTTAGTTAGAAATTGAAAAAAATGGGGAGGTGATGCATTGGATTGATTCGGCGAGCTTAGTCGAGCTCGCTGAGTTGGCTCGGTGTGTCACCAAATTTCCTCCCCATCGCCTTTTAGACTTATCTGTGTGCTAATTTATTCTAGAATATTCGGTGAGGTCTCTGTTGCTCATCGACTGAGCTCGGCGACTGGCTGATTGAACTTGTTATCGCCCTTTCTGACCTGTATTTTTGATGATTTATTCTAGAACTTTGGGAGATGTCTAAGTGACTCGCCGAACTGACTCAGTGACTCTTCACTGGTTCGGTGAGCTTTCCTGCAACTTTTTGATAAATCCTATTTTCTAACCCATTTGCAATCAAATTTTGTTTTGGTTTGTGCGCTTTTACAGGTAATGGCTAGACCAAAACTTCTAGTTAGTGGTCCACCACCCAGAAAGCGAGCAAGAGAGGTGGAGATTACGGAGGAGCACCAGCAGCCTCGACCTACTCACTGCCAAGCTTCATTGGCGAAAGGGAGGGAAAAATAGCCAGCTATAGAAAGTTCTAGCTCACACAGCAGATCAGAGATACAATTCTCCTCGACAGAATCTGATAATAAAGTTGAAATGGAGTCCGGGACTACATTGGCTAATTTAATCCAACGGAGGCATTCCTAGCTGCGTTCAAAAGCAGCTCATAACCCTCTTGCTTCACCTCCAACTCCACAGACCCATATGGCTCCACCAGTAGTTCCAGCTCCAACTCTAACTCCTGCACCTCCAGCCCCAGTAAATCCTCTGAAGTCGATGAATAAATAAAAGGCCAAGGGTTTGAGAACAGTCCTTGAGGAGAAGAGGTTGTCCACGGATAGTGTAGTGGATAGGTACCCGGTTGTTTGTGAAACCTTGATATATCACAAGTTCCAATAATTCACAAAGCCTTAGAGCCCCTACGTGCCTACTTGGGTCCGAGAGTTCTATGCTGCATATGTTGAGTTAATCCCAAAAGGGAAAAGAAGGCACAGTCAAAGGCATCGGTCGAGTTTGTGATGTTTCGGGGCAAGAAAGTGAAGTGCAGTCAAACCGATATAAATGATGCACTAAACTGTACAGTTCGGGTTCGGCATTCGTTGGCCGATAAAATCACGACAAAGACGCTGGATGATTTGAAGGGGTGGTCGGCCCCATTGCTTAGTGATGCAACGCCACCAAGGATTGAGGCGGGGGCCATTATAAAAAAGAAGGACCTGAAAATCACAATGCGGTATTGGTTTGGGTTCATAAGCAGCACCATGATGCCATCCCAGAACGAGCCTATCATCAGGCACCCAAAGGCTGCACTTCTAGGATGTATTATTTGTTGGGGGATGTTGAATCTGGGCTCAATCATTGAACAGGAAATATTGATGAGAGCAAAGAAAATTCAAACCTCATTACCTTTCCCTATTTTGATCAGTGAGTTATGTCAGCGTGCGAGTGTGCCTTTTGAGGCAAAGAAGAATGTTAAGGTCACTCCGACCTCATCTTGTGACATCCAAAGGATTGAAGCGAAGTATCTAAAGGATGAAGCGGAGAGGAGGAAGAGATCCCTAGTGGATACTTTTTCGGTTGTTGATATGGATGCCATGGAGATCGGTACTATCTCTCCTCGGCCCACCGTTGATCCCTTAGGTATACCTACATCTTCGGCTTCGACTGCCCCTACTCCTGCCCCCGTTCCTAGTTCCCGCCCCTTATTGACACAGGCCATGCTTATCAAGATGGGCCACCTTGCCCACTCGGCCGATGTGCGGGCATCGAGAGTTGAGGTGATTGTTCCTACTATGATTGAGCGTGCCATTGTTGCGGCACTTGCTCCTATTCAAGAGGAATTGGGGGAACAACGCCAGTTAATCAGAGCCCATGGGCTTACCTTGGATGCCCTCACCATTCGAGTTGTGGAGTGTGAGAAGAAAGAGAGTAGCACTACGAAGTTGACAGCCATGAAGGCTGACATTGTTGGGTTGCGCCGGGATGTGGACGAGTTGAAGTCCATGGATATCTCTAAGTTGTGGGATAGTGTTGATATTCTTGAGGACCCGAGTTCTGGGATCCCCCCACCTACTACCACCGGAGTTACTGCCATAGTTGATGAGGATGGAGACTCAGACACACCGGAGACAGATGAGGAGGACCTCGCTGCTCGTGATCGAGACATTTTTGAGGATATAGAGGACCTAGAGGGTGACTTGGTGTGGGCTGCTACGGAGGCTTCACTTCGTGATACATCTATGATTGATTCGAGTGGGTCTAAGCCCACAACTGAGGATGTCGCGCAGCCCTCTAGAGTAGACCTGGGTGATGCCCATGTAAAGGCTACACCACCACACCGGAGCTCACCGCAGGCCTAGCCTGACAGGGGATCTTTACTCTCCCTCCCTTTTATCTCTTGTTTCTACTTTTATTTTTATTTAACATTGAGGACATTACTTAGTCTTTTTGGTGGGGTGAAGGGCATCTAGGCCTAACCTTTTTGATTCCTTTTTATTGTATGTTTGTTGTTTTGATGTTGTGTAGATTGTCATTCTCGAGATATTGTTATTTTGGTATTTGGAATGAATGTGAATATTTTGGAATGATGAGTCGACTGCTCTCTCTATTGATGATTGTTGATGAATGTTGGCATGCAAATGATTGGTGGCTATTCTTTCATACATTCGAGTATCGGTTGTGATCAATATCGATGACTTGAATAGTGCTCTTGATGAACGATATGTTTGTGTGAGTCCAACGAGGTAATTTGAGTTGTATAGTCTTGTGTGAACTCTTAGCATCTCATTGTGACCAGTTGAATGTCGAAGTGAGTCTTGCAATGGCCGTTGCACGCAAGCTTGAATCATAGAGTTGTTATCGACAATCGTGTTTGGATGCCATGTGCGGTGAAATTTACTTGAAAAGTGTGCATGATGATACCTAGAACTTGCCCCATTGGTCCAATTGATTAGCATTGGTAAATGAAGGAAATGATCTTAGGCATTAATTTTTGAGAGTGAAATTGCTATACCTTTGTTTGACCACCTTGTGAGTGTGTGAACCCAACTTGGCACCATTTGAGCCTAACCTTTTCTTTGGATGGAACATGAACACAATTGTTTAAGCCATGTTTTTCCCACCTACAACCTTCGTGAATCATTGGTTTGTTTGAATAGCCAACTTAGGCCTTGAGCCTAAGTTGGGGGTGTGGTAAGAATGAAGAAAGAAATTGAGCAAGATGTTCATGAGCTCTATCCTTGTAAAGATATGTGTGAAAAAGATGGAACCCATCCATATAAAAAAAAGAAAAAAGAAAGAAAAGATGTGAATAAATTATGCCCGTTGTGCATTGTTATGGAAATAAAAAGGGAGGGATACAAAAAATCTTTGTGTGATATGAATAGACCAAAGACGAGTTGTGAATTTGAAAAGATTGAAACAAAAAGAAAAGAAGTGAAATTTGAGACATGCTTCATGAAGGTAGAGTCACTAAACCAAAATGATCATACCCTGAACCGCAGCCTCATTACAAGCCTTGAAAGCCTTTTTGATCCTACATAAACCTTGTGTATGTTGGTTGGGAAATACGGGCAAGCCTATGGGTAAAATCATGCACGTTTTTTTCATTTGGGAGTGTGAGCGTTGTTTTCGATTCCTTAATGATGATCTTTGATTGGCTTTGTGAGAGCATGGAGTCATTCTTGATGTGAGGGCATCCGTATGCTTTTGTTGGGCATGAATTTGCGTTTGAAGTGAGCACTTGTGAGCTTGAACTCTAATTGATGATGGCTAGTAAGAGTTTTAAACTTTGGGTTCACTTTTGAACATTGCATGTTTAAATTAAAACATTGTGTGCATTCTCATGTTGATTCTCAAGGAGCACTGTTTGTAGACATCCCTGTTGGCCTAATTGATCTCATGTTTTACTTGAGGACAAGAAAAAGTTTAAGTTGGGGGTGTTGATGAGTTGAGAGTTTTGATTCATTTATGGCTTGAGATATTTAATGATTTAGTGTCCACAATGCCTATTTATGCTCAAAACTCATGTTAAATAGTTTATGTGCAGCCATGGAGGGTTAAGAACAAGGAAAGGACATTATTGTGCGAAAAGAAGCAAAAACATAGGAAAAGCTGAAGAAAAGAAAGGCTGAAGCTCCTAAAAGCCACTAGGCGACTCACCTAGTGAGTATGTAGCTCGCCTAAAGTTCCAGAGAAGTAGCCCATGAACCAAATCAACTCAGAGAACAAAAGGAGCATTTCGGTGTATCGCCGAACAGAACAGCAAACTCGACTTAGATCGCTCAAATTAACAGAACAAATTAATGCTGAAATCGACTCAAAAATGTCGAGAAGGAGCAAATCGGCGGATCGCCGAGTCAATCGACGACCCCGACTTATTTCTGTGAGACCCTGCAGTTCTTTCACATAATATACGTAGCATGGCATGAGTGTATGAGGTGTATATGACATGGTGTATCACGTCGCGAGAATAAGGTTGCAAAGGGATTGTAAGACCAAAGAATTAGACTAGAGTTATGGGTCAAGGATGCCCTTAAACAAGTTTGAGTTAAAGAATGCCTCTTGTAACACCCCGCCTGTTCAGAAGGTTTAAATTAACCAGTACCTTCGGGGTAAGAATAAGAGTGTCTTATATGCTAAGAAGTATGTTTTATAAGGTAATATAGTCGCGCAATGATCGTAAGTTAAGTTTTGGAAGTCAAGAAAGTTGTGAAATAGAAGTGGGCAAAAGTTAGAGTAAGTTTCTTTGATAAACTTGCTTTTATTTGGGTTAAATTTCTCAGAGATTTTCTCCCAATTTATAAAGCTTTAGAAAGACCCCAATATACAAAATCGAAGGTCTACGAGTCTATTTTTCAATGCACTAAACCGTACATTCATAGCACTTCAGAATAGAGAGATACTCACGTATTCGTGAGACTGCACAAGCAGGCACGTGAAGGTGGGTCCCATAGTCCCTACGTTGGTTTAGCTGTATAAGAGTGGATATCCCTTCGTTTTATCTCATTTTTTTTCACACAAATAAGAATAACAACAGTACTAAATCTTCTCTAAGGGTTCCTCTACCATTCAAGCCAATATCTAAAAGATTTCAACGTGGTTTCACCCTCGGAATGTTCATAGAGATGGTGTTACTTCTTTCCTCCTCGTTTGTTGTTATTTGAAGGATTCTTCATGGTGAAGGAGTCTCGTTTTTAGGTGATTTTTCTGCTGTTTGGAGGTAATAATTCTCACATTTTATTTTATTGAGTGAATCCAAGTTATAGCTAAGCTATATAAGCAAGAACACACGAATAGACGGTTGGAAAATCGTATTTGGATAGTTATGTGATGTTGGGCTGTTTTGAAGCATTTTCTGATGTTGTTGCTGCTAGAATTTTTTGAAATGATTTTTATGTGTGTGGTTGTTGTGGATATGAATCTGGGAGAGAAGAAGAAGTATAGAGGGGTATTGAATAGTAAGGTAAATTAGCGTGACGTTAGTTCTATTATTGTATTGTGATTTTCAAATGGTTTCTTCTTGATTCAAGGCCTTCTATTTGAGGAGACTATTTGTTATTGGAGGAGGCAAGCTAAAATACTATAAAATACATCATGTTTAAGTTAAGGTTCTGCCCTTTTAACCCCTCAGTGCTTTAGAGGAGAAATACATGATTCTAGATGTCATTGTTGGACAAACTCACAAGATAATGATCGGTAGCCGCGAGTTCGAGTTATTATGGTTATGTTGAACAATTATAGGGCTGTATCAAATATATTTCTATATTTAAAGGTTTGAAAACTCATGGTTGGGGTTTTATTGTGGCTATTTTGGGGTTGGAAAGGAGGGGTGTGGCGTTACACCGAGTTTTTCTTGTTGTGCAGGCGTACTCTATTTGGTTGTAGTGGACTATTTTCATAGGCCTCCAGTTGTTCATAGCTTCTGGAAAAATGCCTGTTATGTCATTAATTTGTGGTTGTTATTTGGAGAATAAAATGTAATGAAGCATGAGTTTAAAAAGGGTCCGGCTAGCTAATCACTCTCCTAGTAATCTCTAAATTGCTACTTTGACACTGACGTGTTAATACTCAATTTGTAATAGTTTTGTCACTTGATTTTGTGTAGATTATATACTATAAAGAAGGGGTAAAGTCCATATTAATACCGCAAGACCGAGAATCGAGGTATGTTAAGGCTAAGCTTTGTACTTCCTTTGAGCACGAATTTTAGAAACCTAAATAGTCAAATGTTGTTTTACTATTCTATTGCTAGAAAGACCTTCTGTGAAAGGTATTGGGACTGCAGCTGAAGTATTTTCGTGACTTCATTATGTTGATATTCCACTCGTTCGGTTATATTGGGTGTTCAGTGTCTATATGTCGTTTTGTCTGTTACCTTGACTATAGGTTCATGTGTATAAATTCTTATTCCTCTTTGGGTGTTGTGACTTGAAAAGATTATGGAGGAAAGTTGAGAATTCGCAATCAGTCCTCCTCCCTCGCTAATATGTTTCTTTGAAAAACCTTAAAATAATACATCAATTTCCAAAACTCCTAAATGTAACTTGTATGTTTAAACTACTAAAGGTCATGTTTTCTTGAAATACTTTCTTTTACAAATATTAAGGAAATATATATAACAACTAATTTTTAAGTTACCTTTCTAAAGTTGAATTAAGTGTTTCAGTTTATTCTACTAGCATATGAGGTTCTAGAGTCATTTATATGTGATACGAAAGTGATTATGAAGTTATGAGAACAAGAGTACCAACGGGCCAAGATTGGCAACATGATTGTTGGTAATATAAATGCATTCCGAATTCATGACATGATTCTACTCCCGAGCTATAATCAGGAGGTATGGTGCCTATTGCCTGTATTTATACGTATGTAACACAGATGGTCACAAGTTGGCGAATATGATGCCGGTTAGCTATCGGAAGGCACCACCATTGCTAGCATTTGGTTGGGTATGATATGCATTTGCATCTATATATATATATGTATTCACAAGATACGATTACATGAGCATACCATGCATACTTAATTTATATAAGGTCGGATGTCATCCATGGAGGCTATCACAGTTTCTGTTTCAGGTAGTATCTTTATTACCCTTTTTGGAGCAGCTATTTATAATTCTACTTTCTGCCTTACATACCAGTACATTTTTATTCGTACTGACGTCCCGTTGCCTGGGGACACTGCATTTTTGTTTTGTGCATGTAGGTCCAGGTAGGGATTTTAATGGACCCCTCCTCTAGGATTCGGGGTTCAGCTGTGAGTTGGTAAGCTTCACCTCTTCCGGGAGCTTTAATAGGATGTTCAATTTTGTTGTATAGTTTGGGTATAGTCGGGGCTTTGTCCCGGCCAGTGCTTATGGCACTCTTAGAGGCTATTGTGGACACGATATTCTAGGTTTCTTTCTGCAGATCTAGTCTCCAGCCCCATAAGCTTGGCATCTATATATATGTATGTACATATGTATTTCTTCAGTTGCGGCCTCGTCGGCCAGCTAGTACTTTATTATTTTTGTCGTGTCTACCTTCGTCTATATGACTTTGTTATTCTGGTTATGACCTTAATGATCCAGGATTAATATTTTTGATGCTATGATGCCTGACCTTCTAGGCCTACAATTGAGTCAGTTAGTATGTTTCAATGGCTAACTCGATTGAATAAGGTATTGAGTGCCAGTCACGCCTCCCCTAGTTTGGGGAGTGACAATTTCACCGAATGGGCCCACGTGTTGAAATGTGAGGAAATTTTTGGGAACGTATAAATTAAAGTTTGAATGGAGAGAAGGGTACGAAGGCTGAACCAGATTGAAGAAAACATTTATACTTTTGAGCTCTATAACATTCTTTAGAGGGTTTTGATCTTAGACTTAGGGTTTTGAAGGTTTAATCATAATTTCTAGCATTTGAGTAATGAAGACTTTGCCATTTTGGATAGAAAACCTCTTTGGTAACTATCTTTTACTTTTTGCTATGATTGGCTAAAACCCTTGTCCTTGGGGGTGTGAATATGTAATCAGATACATAGATTAGCTTATGGGTGTCTCTAATTGCTATATTTAATGTTGTATTGAAATGGGTTTAGTTATTTATTCATGTTTTCATTTATGAACTGAAGTTGCAAATTTAGTTCTAGCTTTATATCTCTATTGCTTGCTTGTGAAAGAAGTGTAGAGTGGAGTATATGATTGATGATTGTAGTGACATGTGTCTCTACAACCCATCTTGATAAAGTGGGTTAAATTAAGGAATGGGTTGTTTTGTATTGAAAGCTTGTTGAGTTTCGATAGAACTCACTTGATACATGGTAGTTGATTCATAAATGACTATTATTGTTATAACCCATCCTACCAATTGAGATTCAACAACTTAAAGCAATTACTCATCATCAATTAGGCGAAATTAGTATCCGATTGCTCACACACTCTTAAGGTCCCGCTCTCTATTGATTTAAACCCCATATTAATCATCTTTGTTAGAAATTGGTTACTAAGCACTCTTGATATTGATAATTAAAATTCAATGATTTATTTTATGTTGCGTTTTGCATATTTAGATTCTACAAAAGATTAGGACACTCTCTTACTTCACAATTGAATTCTCTTCTATACCGCTCCTTGTGGGTTCGACCCCAACTTTCCGTTGGGTTTATACTTGTTAGCGACCGCCTACATTTCAAATCATAAGAGTGTAGTTGAGTGTTATCAACCCCTACCCACATCGGCCTACATTGGTCGAGGCCCGCATACAACGGCAAGCTCCTACGCATATCAGTCAAGCGGCATCGGTCATGTCCCGCGCATAATGCCAGGTCAGTGTGTAATATCAGTGGACCACTGCACACATCAGTCAAGCAATATCGGTTGAGGTTCATGTATAATTGTACACCCTTGTGCGCATCGCCCAAGAAAAAATGGCAGGACCCCGCACGCATCGCTCAAGCAACATCGGTGGATCCCTGCGCACATCGGCCTAGGCCACACACAATAGCACGCCCCTACACGTATCATCCAAGCAACATCAGTGGACCCCTACGGACATAGGCTGAGGCTCGTGCATAATGGACGGCCCCTGCGCACATCACCCAAGCGACATCGACGAACCCCTTCACACATCGGCCAAGCGACATCAACCGATGCCCGCATAAAAGGGCAGGCCCCTGCGCACATCGGTTAAGCAACATGTGTCGATGCCCGTGCCTAAGGCTAGACTTTTGCGCGCATCGCTTAGGTGACATCGCCAGAGCCCTACGCATGTCAAAAAAGCTACATCAGCTTAGGCTCACGCACAACGGTAGGCCTATGCGTACATCGCCAAGGCTACATCGACGGGCCCCTACACACATCTGTCATATGACATCAGCCAAGGCCTGCACACAACGGTAGGCCATTGCGCTCATCAACCAAGTAACATCGGCTGATGTCCACGCACAAGCGCAGGTTCATGCCCTTATTGCCCAGGTGACATTGGCTGAGGGGCTCGTGCCCACCCGACATTAGTAGATGTCATCGCTTATTTTTAGGAAAAAATTAGATACAAAAAAAAATTGTAAAAAATTCCTATTTAATTATTTTTTTCAAAAAATTTTGACATTTAAAAAATATAATATTTTCTCTTTGAAACCTATTTTTTATATTTGAAAGTCATTTGTGCAACAAAAACAAATTTTGGTAGTTTTTTTATATTTTAATTTTTTTTTTGAAAATTTTGACGTATAAAAAAATTGATTTTTTTATTGTAAACTTTTATTTTTGACATTAGAAACTCATTGTTGAAAACAAAATTATGTTTGGTGGTTATTTATATTTTCTTTTAATTTTTCTATTTAATTATTTTTTCAAATATTTTCGACATATAAGAAAAATTAAAGTTTTTTACTGAACACTATTATTTTTTACATTTGAAACTTGATTCTGAAAGCGGAATTACGTTTGGCGGTTTTTATATTTTTTTTCTATTTGATTATTTTTTTCAAAAAATTTCGATATGTAAAAAAATAAATTTTTTTAATTGAAAACTATCATTTTTTAATTTTTGAAACTCATTTGTGCAAGAAGAATTGTGTTTGGTGGTTTTATTATAGTTTATTTTATTTCATTTACTATTTAATTACTTTTTTGGAAAATTTTGACATATATAAAAATAATTATTTTTTAAAAACTATTATTTTTTATATTTCAAACTCATTTGTGCAAGCGGAATTGTGTTTGGTGGGTTTTTCATATATATATATTTTTTCCTATTTTATTATTTTTCAAAAAATTACTGTTTTATTGAAAACTATTATTTTAGACGTTCGAAACTCATTTGTGAAAGTGAAATTGTGCTTGGTGGTTTTTTTTAATTCATTTTTTTCAAAAAATTTCAACATAGATAAAAATTAGTTTTTTGAAAACTATTATTTTTTATATTTAAAACTCATTTTTGCAAGCGAAATTGTGTTTGACTACGTCCCTGCCCTTTGTACACACTGCCCGTTGCTCCTACCAATCGAATGATCTGGTGAAATATTCAGATCGCGGTGGCATGGGCAATTCGCTGCCCGCGACAAAATTCCATTGAACCTTATCATTTAGAGGAATGAGAAGACGTAACAAGGTTTATGTAGGTGAACATGCAGAAAAATCATTATCAAAATCTACAAAGTAGAACAACCCGCTAACAGTTTGAATACGCAGGGGCTAGGGTGCCCGGGCCCCCTACCTGTCTCCCTCCCATCCCCAGTGTGCGCGCTCGCGTACCTGTCGGGCGACTAATGAATCCTGGTGCATAAAATGCCAAAGATTGTAAATTGATAGCCCGCCCCTCCCACCCAATCTGTAGAGTTCGTTGGGGTTTCTGTATTTCTTTAGAAACACAAACGATTTCCGCAACGGATATATCGGCTCTTGGATCGATGAAGCAGTGTGCCACAAATGACTTTTAGCGGCAATTATTTAAGGGCATTACCATAATTGTCGCTAATTAGTATTCTATAGTCAACTTATCTCGACAATTAAACATTAGTTGGTAAACACCACGTTTTTAGTGCCATTTAGTAAAAATGCCTAATAAAAGCTAGTGTCAATTGAATATCAAAGTCCATTATCTTTTTCTTTTACATATGGCTCAGCAAAATCTGATCAGAAACCTAGATCTCCATAGCCTCCGATCTGAAGCCTCTGATCTCCTTCCATGGTACTCTCTCTGTTCCTCCGATCATACTTTCATCGAAGCACCTCTTGTTGTTGAGTATCAGTGAGGGAATTAAAAATTCTAGGGTTTTGATCTCTCTCTTCCTATTTTTTAGGGTATAATGTAATCCGAAGACATAACTCAACTAGTATGTGGATGTACAATACATTGCCTCCGGTCTATTTGATGGTCCGTTACTCAAACACTCCGATTGTTTCAATCAGGTTGGTTTGATTATCATTTTCATTCAGTATTGAAGTTTTTATCAAATGTGATATATTTCTCTGTTTGGTTGAACGTTTTTGCATTTACAATGCTCCTTCTGTTAAGTTCAATTTTAAGGTAATCTTCATTGATTTTTATGCTCTGTTTTGTCCCATTGTTTGGATGGAAGTTTATAATTCTCCCACTGTTAAGTTTTCAAGCTAATTTTTGTTGATTTATGAGAAAAAAAAGTTCAGGTGTCTTGTAGTCTTAGCTTTGTAGAAAGTGATATAGTGTATTTTGAGTGTGTCGGGTTCGTTAGGTTTTCATTTGATTAAGTTATGAAGATTTAGGTGTTCTAATATGCACTGTTTGGTTGTATATTTAGCAATTTCACTACTTTTAAGTTCAGTTTTAAGATGATATTCCTTGATTTTTCTTCTTTGTTTTATCTATTTCTGGATGGAAGTGCATACTTTTCTGGTTATCATGCTCAATTCTAGCTTTTTTTTGTTGATTTATGAGCTCCTTTTTTGCTATTTTTGAGTGCTATTTCCGATATGATTTTTGTAGAAAATGATACATTTTTCTTTGATTTGCTGCGAGTGTTCTACTCCACAATATGTAAAGTGTCCCCTTATTTTTTTGGAGTTATGGTCTAATAGCCAAAAAGGAAAAAGAAAATCAAGAAGGAAAAGGATCTATGTACTACATTTATAGAATACCACAAATCAGATTTCATCAAATAAAAAGTAAGTCATTAATTCAAGTTGTAATAGGGAATTGTCTAACTATATAGTTACGGTGAGCCAGAGCATTGTGTAACTAATACACTGGGTCCAGTGGATACTCTCTCCTAGTAGAAAGGTTGAGGAACAATGATAATCATGAGGGAACATCATGACATTTGTAGCCTAACTTGAATAAGTTTCTTGGATTGGCTTGACCTAAATGGAAGGAAGCTCGAGCTACATTGCAAAAGCTTTTATCAGGTATGCCCTTCATTTTCATGTATGGCATGTGTTTAGATTGAGGTAGATCATACGTATTTCAAAACCATAAGCATAAACCTTCATACAGAGATTGTAAAATTTCATTCAAATAAATAAGTATAAAGGATAACCTTCGATATGGAATGTCATATTTTCAAATCGAATGATAGGTACAATGGCTCTCTTAAGCACTTTCTGAACACACATTGGAAGTTTCACTTGATGCCCTATGCCATTGACAAGCAACTTGGGCTAGGTGAGCCTAAATCAACAACTATGCGTCTTCTCATGGCCGACTATTCTATCAAGCGTCCTATTGGCATTCTCTATGATATTTGGGTGAAGGTAGACAATTTTATATTTCTGGCAGATTTTGTGATCCTCGATTGCAAAATTGATGCTGAGGTCCATATTATTCTCAGTAGGCCATTCTTAACTAATGGGAAAGGTCTTGTTGATGTGGAAAGTGGTGATTTGAAATTTCGGGTAAATGAGGAGGAAGTTACTTTCAATGTTTGCAAGTCTACGAAGCAACCAAGTGACCTCCAGGTGATATCGGTTGTTGATGTGATTGATGAAGGGGTTGCTAGTGTTAAAATTTCTTGTGTTGGTGAGACTTTGGCTGCCGTCCTCTTGAATTACGATGGAGAAGAAATTTGAGATTATGATGTGGCAGTGGCTGCTCTATTGGGTTTAAGGTCTTATTCTAAGAACCCTGTGAAGCTTGATATCAATTTGAAGAATAGGGAAATTCCTCCTGTGAAACCATCCATTGAAGAACCACCAAAGCTTGAATTGAAGGTTCTTCCACCACACCTTCGTTATGTGTTCTTGGGAGCTAATAACACTTTACCCGTGATTATTGCTGCAGATTTGCTCGATTGGCAAACACAAGCGCTTATTCATGTGTTAAAAAATTTATCAAGGCTATTGGATGGACGATTGCCGACATTGTGGAAATTTCTCTCGGTATTTGTGCCCATAAAATTCAATTGGACAGTGATTGTAAGTTTAGTGTTGAACATCAAAGGAGGTTGAATCCTCCAATGCAAGAAGTCATTGAAAAGGAGATCATCAAGTTGCTTGATGCAGGAGTTGTTTATCCTATTGCGGATAGCAAGTGGGTGAGCCCCATTCAATGCATCCCAAAGAAAGGTGGTATGACCGTGATCCCAAATGAAAAGGGTGAACTTGTGCCATTACGACCGGTTACCGGTTGGCGTGTATGTATGGATTATAGGAAACTAAATGCACGGACTGAGAAAGATCATTTTCCAATGCCCTTTATGGACCAGCTGCTTGATAGACTTGCAGGGTGTGGATGGTATTGCTACTTGGATGGTTACTCCGATTATAATCAAATATCTATTGCATCGGAGGATCAAGGGAAGACAACCTTCACATGTCCTTATGGGGCGTTTGCTTTCAAAAGAATGCCATTCGGATTGTGTAATGCACCAGTGACATCTCAACGGTGTATGCTCTCTATTTTCGCCGATATGATAGAGGATTCGATGGAAGTCTTCTCGGTTGTGGGGGATACATTTGAAGCTTGCCTTAAGCACCTTGGTAAAGTCTTGCAAAGATGTGTTGAAACAAACCTTGTGCTCAATTGGGAAAAATGTCACTTCATGGTTAAGGAAGGTATTGTGTTGGGGTACAAAATTTTGGGAGAAGTCTTACAAGTTGATCAAGCTAAAGTTGAAGTTATCGCCAAGTTACCTCCTCCTATTATGGTAAAAGGGGTTAGAAGCTTCTTGGGTCATGCGGGTTTCTACTAAAGGTTCATAAAAGATTACTCGAAAGTAGCCCATCCTCTTTGCAAGCTACTTGAAAAAGAAAGTGCCTTCGAGTTTGATGAAGGTTGCCTCAAGGCATTTTTGTGTCTAAAGGAAAAGCTAGTTTAGGCTCAAATAATTTTTGCTCCAGATTAGAGCATTCCATTTGAACAAATGTGTGATGCTAGCGGTGTAGCTTTCGGGGCTGTACTTGGCCAATACAAGGGAAATTTGTTTCACCGAGTCTATTATGCAAGCAAGACTTTGAGTGTAGCTCAAAAGAACTACACCGTCACTGAGCAAGAGTTGTTAGCCATGGTGTATGCTTTTGAGAAGTTTTGAGCCTATTTGTTGGGGACCAAGGTGGTGGTACACACCGACCATGCTGCTATACGTTACTTGATGGCTAAGAAGGATATAAAGCCAAGGTTGATCCGATGGGTGTTGTTGTTGCAAGAGTTTGACTTTGAAGTCAAAGATCGAAAAGGATGTTAGAACCAAGTGGCAGACCACTTGTCACGACTTGAAATGAATGTGGTTGTTTCCAGTGATAAAGATATTGAAGAAGGCTTTCCCGATGAGTCGGTGATGGTTGTGTCGAATGGCACCACGCCTTGGTATGCTAATTTTTCCAATTATGTGGTGTGTGGGGTCCTTCCTGATGGGCTGAATTTTTACCAAAGAAAGAGGTTCCTTTTTAATGTGAAGAAATTATTTTGGGATGAGCCTTACTTATTTTGGGAGTGTGAGGATCATATGATTAGAAGATGTGTTCCTGAAGTTGAGGTAGATGTTATTCTTGATGCTTGCCATACGTCACCGGTTGGTGGGTACCATAGTGGAGTACGTACAGCGGCGAAGGTACTACAAAGTGGTTATTATTGGCCAACATTGTATCAAGATGCAAACTCCCTTGTCGAGAAGTGTGTGCAATGTCAAAAGCAAGGAGGAGTATCGAGAAGGAATGAATTACCTCTCACCCCTATTTTAGAGGTTGAGTTGTTTGATGTATGGGGAATCAATTTAACGGGGCTTTTCGTGAGTTCTTATGGGAACAAATACATCTTGGTGGCTGTTGACTATGTCTCTAAATGGGTAGAGGTTGTGGCCTTACCTAATAATGAAGGGAGAAGTGTAGTTAAATTCCTCAACAGGTACATTTTCACAAGGTTTGGCACTCCACGTGCAATTATTAGTGATGGGGGCTCCCACTTTTGTAACCAAATGTTTGCATCGTTATTGAGCAAGTATGGAGTCAAGCATAAGGTTGCCACCCTTTATCATCCGCAAACAAGTGGACAAGTCGAGGTGTCAAACCAGAAAATCAAAGGGATTTTGGCCAAGACCATTAATGCAAATCGAACCGATTGGTCCCGAAAGTTAGATGATGCTCTTTGGGCATATAGAACTGCATTCAAGACTCCGATTGGTATGTCCCCGTAACAATTGGTTTTTGGTAAATCTTGTCATCTACTAGTTGAGCTTGAGCATAAGGTGTTGCAAGCCTTGAAAGCCATGAACTTGAATTGTGAAGATGCATCAAAGGATCGAGTTGACCAACTTCATGTATAGGAAGAGTTTTGGTGTCGAGCATATGAGAGTTCAGCCATTTATAAGGAGAAAATGAAGAAGTGGCATGACGCCAAAATCCTTCATCGAGAATTTAGACTTGGTGATCTTGTGTTACTCTACAATTCTCGTCTGAGACTCTTCCCAGGTAAAGTCAAGTCAAAATGGCTGGTCTATTTAAAGTGAATCGTGTGTTTACAAATGGGGCAATAGAAGTTGAAAACAAAGATGGGTCGATGTTCGAGGTGAATGGGCAAAGGCTGAAGCTTTACTTTGGATAGCGCCCCAATGTGAATGTGATTGAGGTGGTGTATTTGGATGATGCCTGAAGGCATGTCCACGTTGTGCCACGACGTTAACTAAGGTGCTTTTTGGGAGCAACCCAAGTTTTACATTTTGTAGTTTCAATAGCGTTTGTTGGATGTGTGTAGGTTGGAGTTCATATTTTGGAAAGAAATGCAAATAGGCGAGGGGCTGGACTACTCAGCAAGCCGTCGAATTACCCCCATCATCACCCAAATGCATTGCCCTTGAAGGTTAATAGTGAAGAAATCTCTGGAAGATTGGGCGAGTTGAAAGCCAACTCGGTGAGTCGCCAAGTTGGATATATGAGCCCGATTGAGCTCACCTGTTGCACCCACTGAAAGGTTGGACTTCTATCAAGTTTGGTGACGTGAGACTCATTCGGCGCGTCGTCGAGTGGATTAGCGACGTTAGTCAGCTTGCCGACTGGTGCGCGAACTGAATGATCTATAACTTTTTAAATTCAAATCCTTTCCTTGGTTTGAAATTTTCAACTTCCTTATGCTTTCCCTCAAAATTTAGATCATAATTTCATAATTAGTGTTGTTTGGTCTGCATCCGGAGTGTAGTTTAGAATCATTTTCCCTTCCTTTTTGCCGCGTCAATCCCTTTATCTACTTTGAGGTTGGTTTTTCGAATTTGGTTTATTTTCATGCATATTTGTGATGCTAGTTGGTAGTGTGATGGGTATATTGTTGATTAGTCAAATTGTATGCTTTGATTGTATGCCTATTGATTCGTATAGTGTTAAATTGTATGCGAGCATGTTTAAATCAATTGTTTGGGTGATTTTGTTCTAATTTCTTGTAGTAGATGATTAATTGTGGTTGTTGCATGTTGGGTAATGTGTGGGTGAAGTCTGAGTAGCCCGAATTTGATCAAATGACTTGATTTTTCCCGATGATGGATTGGGTAGCGCCATTCTTAAGGAAAACAATTGTCGTTTTTTTGAATTTGAATCGACTGGGGAAGTCTGAGTACCCCGGGTAGTAAACTGTTAATGGGTAGTGGTTAATTATTTAAAATTTTGGTTGAATTGATGTGTCGTGGGCTGTTAGTTGTGAATCGTTAAAAACATTGGGGAGGTGATGCGTTGAGCCATTTCGGCGAGCTTCATTGAGCTCGGCAAGCTGGTTCGACGTATCGCCAAATATCCTCCCATTGCTTTTCTGACCTGTTTTTGTGCTGAAATGTTCTGTGATATTCGGTGAGATTCATGTTGCTTGCCGAGTGAACTTGACGACTCGTCAAATGGTTTTTTTTATTGCCCTTTTGACCTGAATTTTTGCAAATTTTTTTGGAACTTTTGGCGATGCCCCGTTGCTCGCCAAACGGACTTGGTGACTCGCTGATTGGTTCGGCGAGCTTTTCTTCTTTTTTTGTGAAGTCTACTTTCCTTATCCTTTTACGATCAAATTTTGTTCTCATTTGTGTATCTTTACAAGTATGGCTAGATCCAAAGTTCCCGCTCCAGGTCCACCACCCTGTAAGAGGACAAAAGGGGTAGTGATTGCGGAGGAGGGTGAGCAACCCCGACCCACTCGCCATCAAACTTCACAAGAAAGAGGGAAGGGTAAGAAGCAAGTTTAGACAATACTAGCTTTGAGAGCAGTGGAAACTCCATACAATTCACATCCACCGACTCCGAGAATGAAGAGGAAATGTAGTTCGGGGCCCCAATAGATGAGATAATCAAACAAAAGCATTCAGACCTGCGCTCCAAAGCAGCCCATGATCTCGTAGAAGCACCACAGGTCCCACAGGTAGCACAAGCACCACAAATAGCACATGTGCCTCCGGTCTCGGTATATCCTCCGAGGTCGATGAATAGATTAAAGGCTGAGGGTTTGAGGATCATAATTGAGGAGAAGCGATTGTCCATAGATGGAGTAGTGGACAAATATCTACTATCTGGGAGACACTGAGGTTTCATAAATTGCAGCAGTTCACCAAACCTCGGAGCCCTTACGTTCCTACATGGGTTCGAGAATTTTATGCAGAGTACACAAAGTTGATCCCGAAGGGGAAGAAGATGGCTAAGTCTATGGCACCGGTTGAGTTTGTGATGGTGCGAGGAAAGAAGGTGAAGTGCAGTGAGACCCACATAAACGATGAATTGGGGTGCACAGAGCGGACTCGACATTCTTTCGCTGATAAAATAAAAATTCAGACTTTGGATGATTTAAAGGGGTGGCTTGCCCATTTGTTGAGTGATGCGACACCCCTATGGATCTAGGAGGGGGTCACAATTGAAAAGAAGGACCTGAACATCGCAACTCAGTACTTGTTCAAGTTCATTAGTAGCACACTGATGCCGTCTCAGAACGAGTCCATCATTCGGCATCCGAAGGCTGCACTTCTAGGTTGTATAATCGGCTGGGAGAGGCTAAATTTGGGGGTGATTGTTGTTCAAGAGATGTCTATGAGGGCCAAACAAAATCAAACCTCATTGCCATTTCCGATCTTGATTAGTGCCTTATGTCGCCGAGCAGGTGTGCCTTTTGAGGCGAAGATGGATATTGAGGTCACTCCTGCCTTGTCTTTTGATATTCGTCGAATTGAGGCGGATTACTTAAAGGATGAAGCAGAGAGAAAGAAGAAGAACCCAGTGGATACTTCTCCGATTGTTGATGTGGACTCAATGGAGACTGGTCCTACATACCCTCCTCCCACCGTCGAGACATCAGGTATACCTGCACCCTCGACCTCTACTGCTCATGTTCTTTCCCCTGTTCCTGCCTCCCCTCCCCATTGACTCAGGCCATGCTTTACAAAATGGGCCACCTTGCCCATTTGGCTGATGTGTGGGCTTCGAGGGTTAAGGCCGTTGTTCCTACATTCATTGAGCGTGCCATTGTTGCTACACTTGCTCCCATTCGGGAGGAGTTGAAAGAACAACACAGGTTGATCACTGCCCATGGGCTGGCACTAGATGACCTCACCGCTCGAGTTGAGGTGTGTTAGACAATGAACCATAGTCCCGCTGATTTGACAGCCGTGAAGGCTGATATTGCTGGGTTGCATTGGGATGTGGATGAGCTAAAGTTCATCGATATATCGATGCTCTGGGGTAGTGTGGATGTCCTCGAGGACCCTCCGATTACTATGGCCAAAGCCACTGCTACAGCCTATGAGGACAAAGATTTTGACACACCTAAGACGGATGAGGAGGACCTCGTTTCTCGTGAGAGAGATGTCTACAAGGATTTGGAGGGTGACTTGGTACGGGTCGCCATGGAGGCTTCACTTCGATACACGCCAAAGATAGGTTCTAGTGGGTTTAAGCCCATAGCAGAGGATGTTGCATAGGCTTCAAGAGTTGGAGTAGAGCCAGGCACTAATGTCCAGGTCGAGGCCACACCACCGAGCCGGAGTTCACCCAGGCCTCGCCTGACAGGGGGATCTTTACACAATGGTAGGCACATGCACACATCACCAAGGCTACATCGATGGCCCCTACGCACATCGGCCATACGACATCGGCTAAGTCCTGCATACAATGGTAGGCCCTTGCACTCATCAGCCAAGTGACATCGATCGATGCGCACACACAAGTGCAGGCCCATGTCTCAATCGCCTAGGCGATATCGGCCGAGATGCTCACGCCTGCCCTACATTAGTGGATGTCATTACTTATTTTTAGGAAAAAATTGATACAAAAAAATTGAAACCTTTTATTTAAGACCTTGAATGTAGCTCAAAAGAATTACACTGTCACTGAGCAAGAGTTGTTGGTTGTGGTGTATGCCTTTGAAATGTTTAGAGCCTATTTGTTGGGGACCAAGGTGGTGGTACACATCGCCCATCCAGCTATATGTTATTTGATGGCCAAAAAGGATGCAAAACCAAGATTGATTCGATGGGTGTTATTTTTGTAAGAATTTGACTTTGAAGTCAAATATTGAAAAGGGTATGACAATCAAGTGGCGAACCATTTCTCAAGGCTTGAAATGAATGTAGTTATTTCCAGTGAAAAAGATATTGAAGCTTTCCCAGATGAGTCGGTGATGGTTCTGTCAATAGGTACCACACCTTGGTATGCTGATTTTTCCAATTATGTGGTGTGTGGGTTTCTTCCCGATGGGCTGAAGTTTTACCAACGAAAGATGTTCCTTTTTTATGTGAAGAAGTATTTTTGGGATGAATCTTACTTTTTCCGAGAGTGTGCTGATCATATAATTAGAAGACGTGTTCTAAAAATTTAGGTAGATACTATTCTTGACTCTTGCCATGCATCACCAGTTGGTGGACACCGTAATGGAGTACGTATAGCTGCAAAGGTATTGCAAAGTTGTTATTATTGGCCAACATTGTATCAAGATGTGAACTCCTTTGTCAGGAAGTGTGTTCAATGTCAAAAGCAAGGAGGAGTGTCGCGAAGGCATGAATCACCTCTCACTCCAATTCTAGAGGTTGAGTTGTTTGATATATGGGGAATCGTTTTTTGGGGCCTTTTGTGAGTTCTTATGGGAACAATTACATCTTGGTGGCCGCTATTACGTCTCTATATGGGTGGAAGCTGTGGCTTTGCCAAATAATAAAGGGAGAAGTGTGGTTAAGTTCCTCAAGCAATACATATTCATAAGGTTTGACACTCCACATGCAATTATTAGTGATAGGGGTTCTCACTTTTGCAACCGAATGTTTGCATAGTTATTGAGCAAGTATGAAGTTAAGCATAAGGTTGCTACCCCTTATCATCTGCAAACTAATGGGCAAGTCGAGGTGTCAAACTGGGAGATCAAGGGAATTTTTGCCAAGACCATTAATGCAAATCGAACTGATTGGTCTCAGAAGTTAGATGATGCTCTTTGGGCATATAGAACTGCTTTCAAGCCCCTGATTGGCATGTCCCCGTACCAATTGGTGTTAGGTAAATTGTGTCATCTACCGGTTGACCTTGAACACAAGGCATTGTGGGCCTTGAAGGCAATGGACATGAATTGGGAAGATACATCGAAGTCGAGTTGACCTACTCCATTCTTTGGAAGAGTTTTGGCTTCGAGCATATGAGAGTACGACTCTTTAGAAGGAGAAAATGAAGAAGTGGAATGATGCCAAAATCCTTCATCGGGAATTTAAAGTTGGTGATGTTGTGTTGCTTTACAACTCTCATTTGAGACTCTTTCTGGGTAAACTCAAGTCAAAATGGTCCGGACCGTTTAAGGTGCATCGTGTGTTTACAAATGGGGCAATAGAAGTTGAAAATGAGGATGGGTCGATGTTCAAGGTGAATGGACAACGACTTAAGCTTTACTTTGGAGTATGCCACAATGTGAGGTTGATTGATGTGGTGTATTTGGACGATGCTTGAAGGCATGTCAACGTTGTGCCAGGATATTAAATAAGGCGCTTCTTGTGAGTCAACCTAAGTTTTATTTTTAGTTGTTTGAATAACATTTGTTGGTTGTGTAGGTTGGAGTCGTATTTCAGAAAAAATATGGAAAGGCGAGGGGCCTGGACTACTTGGCGAGTTGCCAAATTGCCCCCATCATTGCCCAAATTCATTGCCCCTTTAAAGCCATAAGGGATGGATCTCCTAGAAATTTAGCTGAGCTGATAGTCAACTCGGCGTGTCACCGAGTGGTTCAGCAAGCCCGAATTAGCTCGTCCTTTGGACCCATTAAATGACTGGCTTCTCTGTTACTTTGGGAGAGCTAAGGCACGTTCAGCGCATCGCTGAACGGATCGGCGACAATAGTTTCATCGCCGACCTGGGCGCGAATTGAATGATTTTATTCCTTTTAAATTCAAATCTTTCATTTTGTTTGAAATTTTTGAATTGCTTCTATTTACCCACAAACAATAGTAGTTTATTTCATAATTTGTGTCGATCGCAATGCTCCCAGAGTGTCGATTGGACTCATTCCCCTTTCCTCTTTGTTGTGCTCATATATTTGCCCATTTTGAGGTTGGTATCTCCTGATTGCTTGATTCTCATGTTATTTTGTTGTGATGATTGTTGGGTATTGAATATTCGATTGTTTGGCTGATTTGTATGCTTAAAATTGATGCCCTTTGATTCGTAGTATGTTTGTTTGAATTTTA
Organism: Solanum appendiculatum; assembly: GCA_018342035.1. Lineage (NCBI taxonomy): Eukaryota > Viridiplantae > Streptophyta > Magnoliopsida > Solanales > Solanaceae > Solanum > Solanum appendiculatum. Next base: position 84,407 of record JAGDQO010001198.1, read on the forward strand.
GCATGTTCATAACACTTGTTTAAGCTATTTTGTTCTAAATTCTTGGGGTAAATGATAATTGCTGCTTGATAGTTGTTGGGTTATTTGTGGGTGAAGTCTGAGTAGCCCGAATTTGATTGAATGACTTGATTTGACCGATGATGGATTGGGTGATGCCTTTCTTAAAGGTCAATCATCGTTTTGTTGAGTTCATGTCGATTGGGGGATGTCTAAGTACCCTGGGTAGAAATTTGGTAGTGGGTCATGGCCTTTGGTTGATAATTATGCCTGAATTTGTGTATCGTGGGCTGTTAGTTAGAAATTGGAATCAAAATGGGGAGGTAATGCGTTGGGTCAGTTTGGTGAGCTGCGTCGAGCTCGCCGAATTGATTCAGCGTGTCGCTTAAGGACCTCCCCATCGCCTTTATGCCCTGATTGTGTACTTGTTGGTTCTGGAATATTCAGCGAGATCTTTGTTGCTCGTCGATTAGTCCTGGCATCACCCATTTTTATTGACTTTTTGCCTATTTTTGTTCTGGAACTTTAGGCAATTCTGTAACTCGCAAAACTAACTCTTCGACTCACCGACCGGTTAGACGAGTTTTTCTACATTTTTGTGTGTGAGGCCTGTGTTCTAACCTTTTTGCCATCGGATTTTGTTCTTGTTTTTTTCTTTACATGTATGTCTTGACAAAAACATTCCGTTAGTGGTCCACCTCTCTGATAGCGGGCAAGAGAGGTGGAGATTACAGAAGAGCGCTAGTAGCCTTACCGACTCACCACCAAACTTCACAAGCGAGAGGTAGAGGAAAACAACCAGTTATCGAGAGCTCTAGTTCAGAGTGCAGTGAATCGTCAATCCAATTCACTTCCACGGAGTCTGAGGGTGAGGAAATAGCGGAGTCCAGGGCCCCCATAGCATAGTTAATACAAAGGAGGCTTTTCGAGCTGCATTCAAAAGTAGCTCATGATCCATTGGCGACAGTATCGGCCCCTCTAGCCTCATTTGAGCCACAAGCAGTTCAAGATCCAATTCAACCTCCACCTCCACCTTCAGCCCTGGTTAACCCTCTAAGATCAATGAACAGACACAAGGTTGAGGGTTTACGGATGATTCTTGAGGAGAAGCGGTTGTCCATGGATGGGGTGGTAGACAGGTATCCAGTTGTCTGGGAGACGCTGCGATATCACAAATTCTAGATTTTCACAAAGCCTTAGAGTCCCTACGTGCCTACTTGGGTCCGAGAATTTTATGTCGCTTATGCTGAGTTGATCCCGAAAGGGAAGAAGAAGGCACATTCTAAGGCACTGGTCGACTTTGTAATGGTCCGGGGCAAGAAAGTTATGTGCAACAAAATTGAGATAAATGATGAACTCAACTGCAGAGTCCGGGTTCGGCATTCATTGGCCAACAAAATTAAGACAAAGACGTTGGATGATTTAAAGGGGTGGTTGACCCCATTGCTTAGTGATGCAACACCTCCGTGGATCGAGGCGGGAACAATTATAGAGAAGAGGGACCTGAACATTGCAGCGAGGTATTGGTTCAGGTTCATCAACAACATTCTAATGTCGTCTCAGAACCTGTCCATCATCAGGCACCTGAAGGCTGCACTTCTGGGTTGCATCATGGGATGAGAAATGTTGAATCTGGGTTCCATCGTTGAGCAGGAGATGTTGATGAGGGTGAAACAAAATCAGGCCTCCCTACCCTTCCCGATCTTGATCATCGAGTTTTGTCGACGGGAGGCTATGCCTTTCGAGGCCAAGATGGATGTTGAGGTCACTCTGACCTCGTCTTGTGGCATCTGGAGGATTAAGGTGGAGTACCTTAAGAATAAAGCAGAGAGGCAGAAGAGACCCCCGGTGGAACTTCCTCAGTTGTGGATATCGATTCTATGGAGATCGATTCTATGTCTCCTCCTCCTACGATCAGGCCTTCAGGTATACCTGCCCCCACTACTTCTACTGCCCTGTACCTTTCCTTGCTACTTCTTCTGCTCCTATGCCTGCTCCAGCTCCTAGTTCCTACCCCCCATTGACTCAGGCCATGATTATCAAAATGGGCAACCTAGCCGATTTGGCCGATCTACAGGCTTCGAGGGTCGAGGTGGCTGTGCTAGATACGATTGAACGTGCCATTGCTGTGGCACTTGCTCCTATTAGGACAGAGTTGAGGGATCAACACCGGTTGATCACACACATGGGCTTGCCTTGGATGCACTCATCGCCCCAGTTGCAGAGTGTGAGAAGAATGATAGCAGCCCTGCTGAGTTAACAGCCGTGAGGGAAGACATTACTGGAATACGTCGGGATGTGGATGAGTTGAAGTCCACAGATATAATCATTCTTTGGAGTAGAGTTGAAGTCCTCGAGGGCCCTAGTTCTAAGATCCCTCCACCTACCACCACTGGATATGTTGTGCAGGCTGATGAGGAGGGTGATTTCGACACCCCTGAGATGGATGAAGAGGACCTCGCTGCTAGTGAGAGAGAGATCTATGCAGATTTAGAGGATCTAGAGGGTGACCTAGTGCGGGCTGCTACAATGGCTTCCCTTCGTGAGACATCGATGATAGGTTCGAGTGGGTCTAAGCCCACCGTTGAGGATGAGCTAGGTTGTCACGACCTAAAGTACCCCCTAGACGTGACATGGTGTACAAGACCCTGAAATGCCTTATACAAGCCACATAGAATGCATCGTACAAGGTAATATCAATTTAAGACTTCAAAAGACAATTGATTATCACAAGAGTTTACAAAGCATAGCGAAAGTCTACTTATAGTCTCAAAGCCATCTATCAAAAGAATAGAAAGAACGTAGGGATGTAACCCAATACAAGTCCAAAGACAAAGAAACATAAAAGAATAACAAAGCAATGTCCTCGAACATATAAGGACTTACCAAGTCTTCAAGGCTCTTCTACTACAAACTCTAGCCATGAGTGGGTGGGGAGGAGTCGCCACACCCTACATCAGTAAATAAATGTAGGCAAGAGTATGCGTTAGTACAAAACATGTACCATGTATGATAACTATACATAAAATCATTTAATCATGCTAAAATGGAACATTCACATGACATGAAAAGACCAACGTAAAACATGAGATAAAAGAGGTTAGAAATATAAGTCATAATATCATGGTCAATGCAAGCTAAACATGCTTAAAACACTTGTCAGACACCTTGAAAGTCGCTTTAGTTCATTATTGTGGGAGATTACCTTTAACTGACATTTAAGACCATGTGAGCCATTAACATGGCATCTGGTGTCTACCCCACACCGAAAAGAGATGTCATTGCTTTCCAAGGCAACTACTTTAAACTTCTAGCTTACGTGGATCCACTAGCTAATGTATAATACACAACCTATGGTGGCACATAGTTTATGGGACAAGGGTAATTGCCTCTTGTCCACTCGGTGCTAAGGTAATTCCCACGGAATGGTCATAAGTCATACTTCATCTTATCTTTAGTAGACATGGATAATCGCCTCTTGTCTATCATTAGGGAACATGGGTAATCGTCTCTTGTCCTTTTCATTAGAATAGTTCCTTAACTTTGATTCAAGTTTAGTTGAGAAAACCTTTCAACCCTTTATGAATCCTTTATGTGAGAATAGTCCTTTCACAAAACATGTTTTGAATAGTATGTGAGAAATCCTTTCATAACTCAATAACAATCAACATTTATGCTTCACTCTCAAAGCAAATCTTAAATCATCATAATTTCATAATTGAACATGCATATTTCCATAAAACCCATCTTTTGATCATTCATAACTTCATCATGAATATCATAGCTTAGAAGACAAATCATGCATGGCTCACGTAAATTCATCGTAAAATCCTTCAATTTCCCCAAATCATTCTTCATAGTTGAAAATCTCATATTATGATCATAGTCTAGGAATCATGAAGTTCATATGAGTTCATGGGGATTCAACTTAAAACATGCAGTTCAACTAAAATTCATGCATAAGAAGTCATAATTAAAGCAATTTGATCATAATTGATAAGAACCCACATGATAGAAGAAAACCCTAAATTCAATTGAGAATTCTTACTTTGAAAATTGGGGAATTGGGGAACCCTATGGAGGAAAGGACTCTATAGGTGAAAGTTATCATACCTCAATGCCAAAAGCTTGAAATCAATGAAGGATTAGGGGACTTGACCTTCAAACCCTAGCTTTCTTCTTCTTCTTCTTCTTCTTTACTTCTAGAGAGAGAAATATTTGGAGAGGTTTTGAGAGAAATTAAAAAGTGATTAGAAAGGATAGAATTTAGGCTTTAATTACTTATATAGTGCTTAGGAGTAAAGGGTAACCGACTTAGATTAGGTATTAAACATTTAGGAAAAAAACCAAAAAACCCTTATTAAAAATTAACTGCCAGACCCCATCCATGACCAGACCTACGGCTTGTAGGTCCACCAACGAGCCGTGCATTATTTTCATAAGTCCCACTGTTTGGACCTTAAAATTGATCAACTTCTAGGCTTACCTATGATCACACCTATGGCTCGTACATAGAACGATGACTCGTCCTGTTGAATCGTATATCAACTACTGAAACTAAACATTTGAAGAACTTGGACAGTGCCAACCACGATTCGCACCTACGGCTCCTTGGTAAGACAACGAGTCGTTGGTGGTCTCGTTGGTACTGCACCTCAACAAACTTGAAATGCTCCAATTTCTTTCCTTTCAAAATCTGAGGTGTTACACAGGCATTGATGCCCATGTTGAGGCTACACCACCTAGCAGGACTTAACTTCAGGCTTAGACTGACAGGGAGATTCTTCTTTGTACTCTATTTTATTTCCCGTTGACACTTTTCTTTTATTTCGCATTGAGGACATTGCTGTGTGTTTTTGGTGGGGTGAAGGCATCTAGACCAACCCTTTTGATTGTATGTTGGTTTTGATGTTGCGATTGATTATTGTTCTCAAGATTTTGTTATTTTGTATTTGGAATAAATGTGAATGTTTTGAAATGAATGTCGATTCCGCTCTCTCTATTGGTGATTATTGATGAATATTGGTTTATGAATTAATGATGGTTGTTCCCTTGTACATTCGAGTAACGATTGTGATCAATATCAATGACTTGAATTGTGCTCTTGATGAACGACATGTTTGTGTGAGTCCAACTAGGTAATTTGAGTTGCATAGTCTTATGTGAACTCTTAGCATCTCATTGTGACTAGCTGATTGTCAAAGTGAGTCTTGCAATGACCGTTGCACACAAGCTTGACTCTTAGAGTTGTGATTCGAAATTGTGTTTGGATGCCATGTGTTGTGAGCTTTACTTGAAAAGTATGCATAATGATACCTAGAACTTTCCCCGTTTGTCCAATTGATTAGCATTGGTAAATGAAGGAAATTATCTTAGACATAAATTTTTGAGAGTGAACCTAATTGCTATACCTTTGTTTGATCTCCTTGTGAGTGTGTGAACCTAGCTTGGCACCATTTGAGCCTACCTTTTTTCTTTGGATGAAACATGAACTCAATTGTTTAAGCCAGTTGTTGAAAATGCCATGTCTTTCCCACCTATAACCTTCGTGAAGTATTGCTTTGTTTGAATAGCCAACTTAGTCCTTGAGCCTAAGTTGGGGGTGTGGACATATTGAAGAAAGAAACTGAGAAAGAAGTTCGTGAACTCTATCCTTGGAAAGAAATTTGTGAAAAAGATGGAACCCCTCCATATAAAAAAAGAGAAAATAAAAGAGGTAAAAAAAAAGGAAAGAAAAAAATTGAATAAAATTGTCCCCATTGTGCATTGTTGTGGAAATGAAAGAGGTATACCAATTTTTTTTGTGTGTGCTATGAATAGGCAAAGGATGAGTTGTGAACTTGAAAAGAATGAAAGAAAAGGAAAAGAAGTGAAATTTGAGCCATGCTTCATGAAGGAAGAGTCACTAAGCCTAAATGATCATACCCTGAACCTCAGCCCCATTACAAGCCTTGAAAATCCTTTTTGGTCCTACATAAGCATTGTGCATGATGGTTGGAAAATACAGGTAAGCCTATGGTTAAAATTGTGCATGTTTTTCTCATTTGGGTGTGTGAACGTTATTTTCGATCCCTTAATGTTGGTCTTTGATTGGCTTTGTAAGAGCATGGATTCATTCTTAATGTCAGGGCATTCGAATTCTTTTGTCGGACATGAATTTGCGTTTGAAGTGAGTATTTTGTGAGCATGAACTCTAATTGATGATGGCTAGTCAGAGTTTGAAACTTTGAGCGCACATTTAAACATTGCTTGTTTTGAATTGAACCTTATGTGCTTTCTTATGTTGATTCTCAAGGAAGCACTGTTTGTAGACATCACTATTGAACTGATAGATGTTATGTTTTACTTGAGGACAAGCACAAGTTTAAGATAGGAGTGTTGATGAGTTGGGAATTTTGACTCATTTAGGGCTTGATATTTAATGATTTAGTGTCCTTAATGACTATTTTGTGCTAAAAACGATGTTAATTTGCTTATGTGCAGCAATGGAGGTTCAAGAACAAGGCAAGGACATTGTTTTGCAAAAAGAAGAGAAAAAGTTGGAAAATCTGAAGAAAAGAAAGGCTGGAGCTCACGAAAAGCCACTCGGCGAGTTGCTAAGTAAGCATCTAGCTCACCTAAAGTTCCAGCATGGTAGCCTATGAACCAACCAACTCAGTGACCAACAGGAGCATCTCGATGAATCACTTAATGGAAGGGCGAGCTCGACCCAGACCCCCTAAATTACCAGAACCATTTGAGGGAGAAATCAAGTATAAAAAGGCAAGAATGAGCAAAAGGGTGGATCACCTAGCCAATCAGCAATCTCGACTTACTTCGCTGAAAAGTCCCACGTGCTGAAATGTGTGGAAAACTTTGGGAACGTATAAATTCAAGTTTGAAGAAAGATAAAGGCATCAAGCTGAATGAGACTGAAGAAATCATTCATACTTTTGAGGTCTATAACATTTTAGAGAGGGTTTTGATCTTAGATTTTGGGTTTTGAAGGTTGAATCTAAATTTTTAGTATTTGAGTATTGAAGACTTTGCCATTTTGGATGTATAATCTTTTTGGTAACTATCTTTTACTTTTTGCTATGATTGGCTAAAACCCTTGTCCTTAGGGGTGTGAATATGTAATCGGATACATAGATTAGCTTATGGGTGTTTCTAAGTGCTATATTTAATGTTGTTTTGAAATTGATTCAGTTGATTATTTATGTTTTCATTTGTGAACTAAAGTTGCAAATTTAGTTCTAGCCTTAGTTCTCTATTGCTCGCTTCAGAAAGTTGTGTAGAGTAGAATATATGGTTGATGATTGTAGAGACTTGTATCTGTACAACCCAGCTTGATAAAGTGGGTTAAATTAAGGAATTAGGTTGTTTTTTATTGAATGCTTGTTGAGGTTCGATAGAACTCACTTGATGCATGATAGTTGATTGATAAATGGCTATTATCGTTAGAACCCATCCTACCCATTGAGATTCAACAACTTGAAGCAATTAGTTATAACCCATTAGGCAAAATTAGTATTCGATTGCTCACACACTCCTAAGCCCCGCTCTCCATTAATTAAAACCATGTGCTAATCATCTTTGTTTGAATTTGGTTACTAAACTCTCTAATATTGATAATTAAAATTTGATAAATTACTTTATGTTGAGTTTTGTCTAGCCTACAAAAGATTACAACACTTCCCATTTCGTACTTCAATTCTTTCCCGTCCTCGTGGGATTGACCCGAACTCTCCATTGGGTTTATACTTGTTAGTGACCACCAACACTTAATATCATAAGAGTGTAGTTGAGCGTTATCATGCTTCACGGTTTATTGTGACACATCAAGAATTGGTTTGAATTGTGTATTGATGCAGTGGGGCCGGATTATTGCTTATGCATCGAGGCAGCTTAAGCTGCATGAGCGCAACTACCCCACTCATAACTTAGAGTTGGCGGTGGTAGTTTTCGCGCTTAAGATCTGGAGGCACTACTTGTATGGAGTCAGTTGTGAGATTTACACTGATCACAGGAGCCTTCAGTACATTATGAGCCAGAGGGATCTTAATTTGAGGTTGCGCCATTGGATTGAGCTCTTGAAGGACTATAACCTCTCTATTCTCTACAATTCGAGCAAGACGAATGTAGTAGCGGATGCCTTGAGCTGGAAGGTGGTGAGTATGGGTAGTCTAGCCTTCCTTTCTATTTCGGAGTGACCTTTGGCTTTGGACATCCAGTTCTTAGCCAACCAGATGATCTGACTTGATATTTCAGATTACAAATGGGTGTTAGCCTATGTGGGAGTTCAGTCATCTCTGCTAGATCAAATTCGTGGTCGACAGTTCGAGGATGAGTATTTGGTGGCACTTAGAGATAGAGTATTGGTAGGCGATACAGGACTTGCTACTTTAGATTCAGATGGGGTTTTGAGGTTCATCGGCCGGTTGTGTGTTTCGAGACTTGGGAGTTTGATTCAGCTGATCCTTAGCGAGGCCCATGATTCCATATATTTTATCCATCCGGGCACTGCTAAGATGTATCGTGATTTGAGGCAGCATTACTGGTGGAGCGATATGAGGAGAGACATCTCAGACTATGTATCTTGTTGCTTGTGTTGCCAATAGGTAAAGGCCGAGCATTTGAGGCCTGGTGTTGAGTTGTAGAGATTACCCATTCAAGAGTAGAAGTGGGAGTGTATCACCATGGACATCATTGTGGGCTTTCCCCAGACTTCTAGAGGTGTTGATAGCATTTGGGTCGTCATGGATCGATTGACAAAGTTATCACACTTCCTTCAGTGTCATGAGGTTGGCTCGTATCTACATTTGGGAGGTGATTCGTCTTCATGTTGTGCCTGTTTCTATCATTTCAGACCAGGGTTCACAGTTCACTTCCAACTTTTGGAGGGCTTTTAAGGAGGAGTTGTGCACCCGTGTCGACCTTAGCATAACATTTCACCAAGAGACTGATGGCCAGTTAGAGCGTACCATTCAGGTCCTTCATGATATGTTGCGGGCATGTTTTATAGATTTTGGAGGTCAGTGGGACCAGTTCTTGCCTTTGGCAGAGTTTGCGTACAACAACAGCTACCACTCTAGCATTCAGATGGCCCCATTTGAGGCCTTATATGGTAGACATTGTCGCTCTCCGATTGGTTGGTTTGAGTCTACGGAGCCTAGGCCGCGTGGTACAAACTTGTTTCAAGAGGCCTTAGATCATTTGAGGGTGATTTAGGATAGGCTTAAGACAACTCAGAGTAGACACCAGAGTTATGCGGATCGTAGGCGTCGATCGTTGAGATTTGTCGTTGGTGATAGAGTATTCCTCCGAGTATTGCCCATGAAGGGCGTGATGAGATTTGGGAGGCGGGGCAAGCGTAACCCTAGATATATCGGGCGTTTAGAGATTTTGAGGACAATTGGTGATGTTTCTTATGAGTTAGCCTTACCTCTAGTATTCTCAACTATTTATCCAGTTTTCCATGTTTCGATGTTGCGCCGGTATGTTCCAGACAAGTTCCATGTGCTCCAGTATGATACGGTTGAGTTGGATGATTGTCTAACCTATATTGAGGAGCTAGTTTCCATCTTAGACAGAGATGTGAGGCAGTTGCGATCCAGAGCCATTCCTGTGGTTAAGGTCCGTTGAAGGCATTGTAAAGTCGAGGAGGCTACCTCGGAGACCGAGCATGAGATGCGGGAGTAGTTCCCCTGCTTATTTGAGTATTTGGGTACTTCTTGACTTTTACTTTCACAGACGAAAGTTCTTTTAGTAGTGGATGTTGTAATGACTCTCCAGGTCATTTTTGAGTTAATGCATTCATTCCGTCGTTTAGAGTGTTCCTATATCGACCCCAAGTCATTTATGACTTGCTGGCACTGACTGTTCGGTCGCCTGGTCATTTGTTTGGTTTTTATGCGAGTTCTAGTGTTTTGGAGCTTTTGAAACTTGAAAAGATGATTTCGGTCATAACCTCAGGTAAACGACCTCAGAATGGAATTCTGACATGAGTTTTGAGGCTTTCGGTGCAATTTTTAGACCATTTGGCGTTTTAGCCTTTGAAATATGGCATCAATTTCACTTTCGGCAACATTCTTGGAAAATGCACTCTGCTGAAAATTCTGTCAGCGAAGTTAGTTCTGGAATATCGAGTTTGGTCTGGAATGACCCTTCGTGCGCTTCATGGGATTTTCGATCTAATCCCGAGGCCCGTTGTGGAATTTGGCTTAAAATGGCATTTGGGTGTGGGACCCACTTTTTGTCAAAATTACCTTGTATGGAAATTTCGATTGCACCATTAAGTTCAGAACGTCAAATTTGGTGGGGTAGCATATCTTCGTTTAACGTAAAATTGATGTGTTAGTGGTTGTCCTAGTTCATTATTTGAGCTCAATTGTTGAGCTTTTGCATGAAGCTCATTTTGGATATTTCGAGCTCTGAATTTTGTTCCATGTTGGAACACAAGTTTGAGGAGGTGTACTGGATCTATTCACGAAGTCAATTCCAAAATTTATTGGAGTGGGTCCCACATTCGTGTTTTTTCCTTCGAAATTGGTCCGTCTTTGATTTTCGTAATTTTAGTGTCAAAATTACCATGCTGAGGTTGTGATTCTATTTTTGATAGAGTGGCAGCATTCTGAGGCCGTACGGATGGGGAAAACTCTGGCGACGTAATTTGGAGTGCGCGCGATATGTCGACTAGTAGTCTACGGCTTCCTCTCCAAAGACTGAGCATGTTTAAGTGATTGTATGTCGATTTGTATGATTTTAGGGTTGGATTGGTGGTTGATCTTGTTAAATTCCTAGAATCCTTGCCTTAGGCTATATTGTGGATTTTTCGGGTAATTGAAGCATGTCAGTTACTATTGTTGATTATTTGTAGGATGTGGTGTGCCTTTGTATGTCTTTTGTTTATTACTGAAAGTAGGTTTGGCCTTAGTCTAGGCTTTGACTAGTGATTGCGATAGACTTGCATACTTTGGTGTCGTTAGGCCTTGAAATCTCTCCAACATCGCCTCGAACGACTTAGCTCCCTATAGACTATATAGCAGACTTGGTTCTGATAGTATGACCCTTAGTTTAGGCAAATTTGTGGCTTAACAGATCTTATATTCTCTCTGTCTCCCTATCTCTGCAGTTCTAAAGTGTTACCCGATGGTTATGCTATCTCGACGATTTGAGATTGTGTTGTACTAGGCTGGGAGCCTTCTGTTGATACCTTTTGGTGGGCAGCGTCCCACGGTGACCTGACTTGGCATGGGATTCTCCTTGGAATAGACACACCCTCGGCACTCTTGTTGGATAGGTTGTGAAAGGGTTGGTTGTAGTGATTATTTACGGTTCGAGTTCGTTATTTCCAGCTTGAGACTAATGCTTTTGGTTCGAGGCTTAGATTCTATCATTTTGGGTTCAAGGCCCATCTTCTAGAACTTTGGATTTTTGGAGTCATATACCCACAAGTCCCTAATTCGCTCCACCAGGTGGGGTTCGAGTCCCTGCGTTGGTATTTTTTGGTTGGTTCGAGTCCATAGCTACATACACCTAGGTTTGAGTCCATGGTCATATTTATATGTTGTTCGAGTCCACGCCTATCCATATCCTTTGTTCGAGTCCTTGGTTACCCAAAATATTTGTTCAAGTTCATAACCCCTAGCAGCTCTGGATAAGCTTCAGGTTTATGGATTGGTTCGATTCAAGTCCGCGGAAGGTTGTGGAAATCTCGAGAACTTCATCCGATGCTCTTATTTCATTGCTAGGTTTTCCTTGTACCTGCCGAGCTTATGGGGGTCCGCTCGGGTTTTACCTTTAACTTGCGCACGAGTGTACCCGCCGAATTTATCGGAGCCCAGTTGGATTTAGTTATTCATTATCCTTTGTCTTTGTGTGTTAGTACACTCATGTGCATACCTATTAGGTTTTGCATTTCGGTTTCGGTTGTAGTTTTTATTCTTTCATTTCATACTGCTTTTGCTTTTCTTGCTTACACGGCCTATGATGCCTACTGAGTACCTGTTGTGTTGGTACTCATGCTACACTCTGCATCTATTTTTGTTATGTAGGTCCGAGCACCAGCTACCAGCGTTGATATCGAGCCAGCTGCGGTCCGATTTGGAGGTGAGGGTGAGCACACAGCGTCCTGGAGTTACCAGTCTCTTTCTGTATATATATTGACTTGTGTTTTTCTTTTTGTGATAGTCTTGTTTCTGTGGTCCACTTTTGGGACTTGTACTCATTTTGTTAGTAGCTCTGTATATGTGACTTCCAGGTTCTGGGAGGGTTCTTCCATTTGTATATATTTTTGGCTTGCTTCCGCTTCTTCTTTTGTGATCCTGTTATTTGTGTTACCGTCTAGTTGAGTTTATTTTCTGCCCTCAATCCCATTACTTGTAGGTTCTAGGATACGGGTTGGCTTGCTTACTGGTAGGTTATAGTAGGCGCCATCATGACTCGAGGAATCGGGTCGTGACAGTTCATCTTCCAATCAAGCTTTTGTGTTTCTTCCATAAGTTTTATTGATGACATTTTTCTCGTGTATTCAAGTTACTCTTCTTCTTCTTCTTCCTCTTTTTAACATCAAATAGGTTAATGATTTCATAATCTAATATATTTCTTTTGTACAATTAGTACAAAGATTGTTAGAGGTTGAGATTATGTGAGCCATATACATGAGAAATGCAGGCATATACATGTGTATGGTTTGTAATCGAATGAATAATTTTCTTGCTTACAAATATTTATTATTATCTCCATGTAAAAAACATAGGTCGAAGTAGGGGTATGAAGAACCTATTGTTTCAAACAGAAATCACTGTATTTCATTATTTATAAGTCTTACCTATTCACAATAATGTAGTATTAATTTAGTCCTTTTGTTTAAGTATCCAATGAAATTCCTTCGAATGTAAATATAAATTACCAAGTTCTTTTTTTGATCGATTAGTCAAAATTACATTAATAGATATCATGTAATTCTAATTATAGTTTTAGAGATTCAGTTAATATTCATAAGAGATTAATTAAAGAATACTAGTAGCTATCATGACTAATACATTGCAACACCGTGATGTTAAACGACTAATAGAATGCATTTCGAATTTGAATAAACTAATTAGTACATGAATAACATACTCATCTTATATATTCAGTGTTTAGATTTTGAGAGGCAAATAAGGATTAGTCCAATTATTCTTATTGAAACTTTTATTTTACATCTGAAATCGTTTCATCTAAACAATTTTTTTACCTTAGAGCCACTCTATGTGAATTTAAATTTAATATTCAAATTTATGTATATGTTATCCACTACGTATTGTGATTTACGAAGGGATGGGTCCTGAGTAGGTTGGGCATAACCATATGTGTTTACCCATAATAACCACCACTCTTCTGGCTTGGATCACCCTGCTGCTTGTTTGAAGGATTATAAGCCCATGAAAGGTGGATGGTTTATCCAACAGTTGAGTTCAACTTAAAGATTGTAGAGCATCCTCAAAACAACTTTTATTAATAAATGGAACAAAACCACAATGTTCGCCGACTAGTATTTTTACATGAAGCAATTGTCTGTAGTTTCCAAAACACTTCCTTAGATAATCATCTGTAACATGAAATCAATGCTTCGAATGAAAATTTTAAAAAGAGTTGAAGAAGGTACTATTTGATGTCAATTTTTCCATGAAGTCTTCAGGTTTGTTAGCTTTCCTGTAATAGTATATAATGTTCACGTCTTCATTCTTCAAAATATGAATAGTATTTCTGATGGTATTTCTAGGATTGAGGCTGCTAGTGTCTTGACTGTTGAACACTAATCATGTCAACAATAATCAAAGAATCGAGTTTCAAATGCACTTTTCGGAAGTCATTATCGAGGCACCATTCACTACCATAGAGTCAATTTTTCTTCTGCCCGATTATTGCTAGTGCATTGAGTCGATATTGAGCAAGGCATAATGAGATTCCTACTCTGCCTTTTGATACTTTCTCCAATTCCATCTTTTCCATTTTTTAGTATTGAAACTACCATCTCTGTATGCCTTAACCACACCTGTTGGAGTCTTAATCCAATAGACTTGCCTCTAATTTAACACAAGCTTTATCTTTTCCAGAGTAAAACAATAACTTTGAGTTTTCTTCTATCGATATGAACAAGATATGAATGAGCTTCTTTATAGTCAGATTTGTAAAGAGCATTTTGATTTCAGTCTTGTCTGTGAGTAAGAGCATATGTTTCCAAAGTTGAGTCGTTTTTGTTGCCCTTCTTAACTGTAGGGTGATTTGTAGGGTCGTACTTAACTTTAAGAAAGTTGGAAAAAATGAGTAAACTGTATTATGCACATCATTTTGCAAGTATATATATAATACTTATAATAAACTCATCTTTTTTTGTTATACAAATTAGAAACAGGAATTGGAAGAAGAGAAACTGAATCAAAACAAGCATATGCAAGTGCAATCAAACTTTTAAAAATGGAAAAAGATACATACTTTAGCTTGATTATTCAATAATGATTGACTATACAGAAGCGCATACATTGTGGATATTCCTATACCATTGTCATGACTAGATCCCTCTAGTCATGATGGCACCTACTATAACCAACCAGCAGGTAAGTCAACCCATACCCAGAACGACAAGTAATGAGTACAAGGGTGGAGTTAAGAAGAAATAATGAAAGATAAGACATAAACGGATGCAAACAAAAACTATATACAATAGAAACCCTCTCAGAACCTGAAAGTCACATGTACAGAGCTATCTAATAAGAACAAATACAAGTTCCAAAAGTGGACCACATAAGCCGAGAAGGTACACTCCTGCGCATGTTTAAATATAAACCCGAACCGTCCCCCGTAGGCCCGATAAGTACAAAGAATAGCTAAGACTATAAGAAAGAATAGTAACCCAGATCCCAAGTCTATTAAGAGTCAATCAGGTCTCGAACCCAAAGAGTTATGACCTTGAACCTTACAACAATAATCTCAAGCTAGAAATAACAGCCTCGAATCGTAAAACATCAGCTTCAGACAGGGGATAACGGCCTAGAACAAAAAATAATCACCATAACCCACCAAATCATAACCACGCAAGCAGGAGCGCCAACACATATTGATACTAAAAAATTACACCTCTCTATAGAAGTACAAGTGGTTGTTGTAAAATAAGCAACCTAACAGAGGTTGGGGTCGATACCATGAGGAATATGGTCTAGACTTAGACCAATTTACTATTTATTATACATTTAGTCAGATTATTTTTGTAAAAAGGAGAGTTTTGTAACACAAAATAATGATTGATTGATTTTAGTAAAAAGTAATTAAGTAAAAAAGATTTGCAGTTTTGTAAGATAAATGTGAGATGAAACTTCGGTGTATTTTTTCCCCACAAGTTCTGAACACAGTAAACTATATAATAGTAACTCTTTCCTAGTGTTTGACATGCAATGTCGGTAAGTTAGGTATCTCCTTAGTGATTAGTCATCCAAATAGGGAATTTCACCAAGCAACTTGGTCTATCTACAGGTGTATGTTTTACTAACCCTTACCCTTGACCCCAGATTAGCCCTTGCATCTTTAGGTTAGACTATTAGATAGCGGATTATCAACGCTAAATTTTAGTTGTTTAACCTCTTTTCCCATTCGTTACTTCCTTAGTCGGGAAAGTAGGAATAAGGTAAGTTCAAACGTTGCGCACCGTTTAAAAGCATTCAAAACAAAGACATCAACAATACATGCATAAACACTTTATAAGGATTACTTAATTATTAGTTTTACTTTGTCAATTACTCATGGTTCCCATAACCCTAGTTGTGAATTTAGCTAATCATTCTTTGGTGATCACAATTCATAATATACTTAATAGAACAAATCATGAACTTACAGTAAAGGTAGATGAAATATGTAATCTTGAATTGACGAACAAAAAGCAATATTATAAACCATCACTTCAAGAATCTTGAAGGGTATCAATTTCATGCACTATTGCCATCATTTTTTTGTTTCTAGTCTACTTCTAAAATTTACATCCTAAACATGCTAGTTCAATAGAAATTAAATAGTTCCTTGGGGAAAAAGAACACAGGCAAAAAAACCCCAAGGAAGGATTTTGAGCCAGGTTATTCAGATTTCACCCTAACTCTCAAAATCTATTCACCCCACCCCCACAAGAAAAATAGTGTAGTGCCCGCAATGCATAAAATAAAATAAAAACATAGGGTGAGACAAAGTTGTGGCGCTCAAGCACCAAATAACTATCACTAACGTTGTGGGTCTGATACCCCCGAACCCGATGTATCAACCTGTGTGGAACTGTATGTGATGCCCTCTAGTGTAATCTTGGGTGAACCATCATTAGTGACCCCTGTAATAGCCTGAGGACCACTACCAGTAGTGCCCCTCGACCCCGATGCTCCATCTACAATCTCTCACACTCTTTGCTGTCACATCAACTCACCTAACAATAATTGATACTGGGTAGTCTCACGCTCAAGCCGCTCTCTCTTGCAGGCTCGCCATGCCTTCTTAGAGTCAACATGACATCGCCTCCACCATCAATAGGGGGAGGCTAAGGTGCAGATGAGCCAACAGTAGACAATGCGTCAATGTCAACCCGGAGTGTGGCTAACTAACTTTGGAAGGCGGAGAGATCTACAATCGGCTCAGGTTGGGGCCTATCTAGCATTCGAAACTCGAAGGCATAAATTCTCCAATGCACTGCCTGAATCTTGTCTTCAACAACCCTTTGTGTCCTTGACTCCGAATCCTTTACGCCCTTCTTCATCCATGGCCGAATGTGATGTAATAGGGTCGCCATCTGAGTTTCCAATTCCTGGAGTCTTGCTAGCGGAAACATGGCAAAACCTATAGTAATTGGAGCACGTAGTGTGCTCATAGCCAGGCCGGAGAAGATGGAGGAGTAGTCTCAGCATGCTTAGTAGTGGGGGATGGAACAGTGCCCTCCTCGGACTGCTCTGGTGCAAGTGCTTCACCCGTAGACGGCATATCAATCTGAATACCCCAGCATGGTGCTGTGGGGTTTAACTCATCTCGACTAAGATCGACATCCACAATCTTTGTAACCTCTATGTACTGGTCGGCATGGTATACTGAGACAGTCGCCTCTTTGCACAACCTTAATATAAGGCAAGGAAATGGAAATGTAGTGGTCTTCCGGAATGCCCTCTCATGGATCTCGGTGATAATAATGCGAGTGAAATCAATCTCGTGCCCAATCATCAGGCATGCTATCATCACTGCTTGATCAAAATTCCCAACTCACTAACACATACCAAATGTTCTAATTAACTCAAGCACAAGAGAGGGAGAAAATTGTAGTAGGTTACCTTGCTGGACAGAACTACCACCTGCTAAGGCTTGGATTCTTCAAGGTAAAGGTTGTCCTCTTCAACTTGTCTTAACATATACTCCAATAGCTTGAACTCCTTAATATTCAAGAACTCTAATGGTACTTAATGGCTGCTATATGATGCTAAGAGAGGGAAGCAAAAAAACTCTAGAAATTAGATTTTTTGTAAAAGTTGAAAATCGTTGGAGAAAGTTGATGTCAATTCCTTTTAAAGGGACCAGATTTGGCTTACTTTCTCACTAATTTTGGGCAATAATTTATCAAGTAGGTGATCCACCTACTTGGACTTTTCACTTGGGCCTTTTTGGACTTAAGAATATTGGGCCTTGGCTGTCTATTTTCCCCTTATTCTTCTACTCAACTTGGGCTAGATTAAGGTAAGTAGGTGGTAGTGTACTTGGCCCAATAATATGGTCAAAAGAGTCTTAGTATGTGATGCACCTACTTTGTCCTTTACGCTGATCAATAAGTCAAAGTAGGTGATGCACCTACTTGTCACCTACTAGCTTAGTTAAGTCAACCAAGCAGCTCACTTATTTTATTTCATTTTTTAAATCTTAATTCCTTAAAACTTCACTTTAAACTTTAAGTTCAAATACCACCGTACTACCTCGAGTTTAAATACTTCATCGAGGTTAACTTGGAGTATACATGCTGAAACGTGCAAGGCATTACAACACCTTCTAATCTATTTTAAACCAACACTATTCATCTAAGAGACATGGTCCCTCCCCTTTACAATAAGTCTATGTCAAGTGTCATATGAATAAAGTAGCATATGGAAAACACAGGGCGTTACATCATCCCCTCCTTAAGAACATTCGTCCTCGAATGTTTGCATAGTTTGTCAGCTCCAAACCAGTTCAAGCCTAAGTTAATTTATATTATTAGCCACATAGTTAATATAAACATATACTTACTCGTCAATTCATAGTCTCAACACTTTGACCTTTCTCTTCATATTGAAATAAATAAGGATACTTGGACTTGATTGCTTTTCTGCCTCCCATGTAACCTCTTCTACTTGTCGGTTTCTCCATAACACTTTAAAAGAAGCTACTTCTTTATTTCTTAACTTTCTAACTTGTCGATCCACAATAGCAATGGGAACTTCTTCGTAAGTGAGATCTCCCATAACTTGTACATCTTCAATAGGAGTAATATGAGATAGGTCACATATGAATTTTCGAAGGATTGAGACATGGAACACCAGATGAACTGTCGCAAGCTCTTGAGGTAGCTCTAACTCATATGCAACTTGGCCAACTCTTCAAATTATATTATATGGACCTATATAGCACGGACTCAACTTTACTTTTTTACCGATTCTCATTACCCCTTTCATTGGTGACACCTTCAAGAACACCCAATCTCCTATAGAAAACTCTAGTCCTCTCCTTCTAACATCCGCATATGATTTATATCGACTTTGAGCTATTTCTAGCTAATGTTGTATCACCTTAACTTTTTCCATAGCTTGATGAACAAGATCTGGTCCAAGTAAGGCATATTCACTCGTTTCGAACGAGCCAATTGGGATCTACACTTTCTCCCATGTAAAGCTTCATAAGGTGCCATTTCGATACTAGAATGGTAGCCATTTTAGTAAGAAAATTCAATAAGTGGCACATGGTCATCTCAGCTACCCTTGAAGTCTAATATACAAGCTTGCAGCATGTCCTCAAGTTTTTTAATCGTAAATTTTTCCTGACCATCCATTTGAGGGTGAAACACTGTACCTAAATTCACCTATGTTCCCAAACTCTTCTGAAATGAATTCCAAAAATTTGTAGTAAATTGAACTCCCCTTTCATAAATAATAGAGATTGGCACTCCATGTCGCCGAACTATCTCTTTAATGTACAATCTTGTATACTCTTCAACTGTATAAGTAGTCTTTACCGGCAAGAAGTGCATTTATTTGGTGATTCTTTCAACTTTCACCCAGATAGAATCAAACTTCTGAAATGAGCGAGGCAAACCAGTGACAAAATCCATATTGATCATGTCCCACTTCCAAATTGGAAGTTCTATACGCTGCATATAACCTCTGGTTTTCGGTGTTCTACTTTTACTTGTTGAAAATTTTGACATTGAGCCACAAATTCCGCAATTTTCTTCTTTATGTAACCCCACCAATACATTTCTTTTAAGTCATGAGACACTTTAGTTGACCCCGGATGGACAGAATATCTTGAATGGTGTGCTTCCATCATAATCGTCTTTCTTAGTTCATCTACGTTAGGTACGCACAATCTATTTTGAAACTGAAGTACTCCCTCTTGCGTAAGCTCAAATTCCCTTATCATACCATGCTCTAAATTTTCCTTATGCTATAACAGAATAGGATCTATGTACTGCTTCTCTTTCACTTCCGCTACTAATGAGGATTCTGCAACATTTTGTAGAATAATCCCTTCGTCTCGACATTAAAAAGGTGCACCCCCAAGCTAGATAATTGGTATTGATCTTTTGTTATCCCTAGTCTTCCTATGGACTTCCCGTATGTGCTTGCAATCGTCTTACAACTTAAAGCCTCAGCTACCACATTTGCTTTCCCAGGATGATACAAAATATCAATGCCATAATCGTTTAATAACACAAGCCACCTTCGCTGCCTCAGATTCAAATCCTTTTGCTTAAAGATATATTGCATACTCTTTTGATCAGTATATATGTCCACATGAACTCTATACAAGTAGTGGTGCCATATCTTTAAAGAAAATACAATCGCTACTAGCTCTAGATCATGGGTTGGATAATTTTTCTCATGTGGCCGCAACTTTCTTGAGGCATAAGCTCTTACTTTACCATGTTGTATCAATACACATCCTAATCCCACTCCCTAAGCATCACAATATACTGTATACCCTTCCGTGTCTTCTGGAAGTACCAAGACAGGTGTAGAAGTCAATATATTCTTCAGCTTTTGGAAGCTTCTTTCACATACATCGCTCCATTGTAACTTGGTTGCTTTGTGTGTTAGCTTTGTTAAGGGTGCAGCAATGGAAGAGAATCCTTAAACCAACCTTCTGTAATAACCTGCCAATATAAGAAAACCACGGATCTCTGTAGGTGTTGTAGGTCTTGGCCAGGTTTTCACGGCTTCTATCTTTTGAGCATCAACCTCTATTCCTTTGTCAGAAACAATATTACCTAAGAATGCCATATAACCAAAACTTACATTTAGAGAACTTTGCATACAACTTACGATCACGAATAATTTGTAACACTTTCCGCAAGTGATTAACTTGGTCCTTTTCTGATCTTGAATAAACAAAAATGTCATCTATGTATACCATAACGAACACATCCAAAAATTGCTTAAACACCCTATTCATCAAATCGATAAAAGCTGCTGGTGCATTTGTTAGCCCGAATGACATGAATAAAAATTCAAAATGACCATACCGTGTCCAAAATGTTGTCTTAGGTATATCTTTGTCTTTGACCCTCACTTGGGGATAACCCGACCTTAGGTCAATTTTAGAGAAGTATTTCGCACCTTGTAACTGATCGAACAAATCATCAGTTCTAGGGAGGGAGTATTTATTCTTAACTGTTACCTTATTCAACTGCCGCTAGTCAATACACATTCTCAACGAGCCATTTTTCTTGAGTACAAATAAAACTGGTGCTCCCCAAGGAGACATACTAGGCCTTATGAATCCCTTTTTTAACAGAACTTTTAATTTCTCCTTCAACTCTCATAATTCTTTTGGGGCCATTATATACGGAGGGATGGAGATAGGTTGAGTATTTGGAATTACATTAATACAAACTCTACTTCTTGTTCTGGAGGCAAACTTGGAAGATCCTCAGGAAATACATTGGGAAATCCATTTACCACTGGAATGGATTGAAGAGTTGGTGGCTCATCATTTACATTTTTCACTCTCACTATATGACATATGTAACCTTTTGACATCATCTTCTTTGCCTTAAGATAATAAATGAACTTACCTCTTGGCTCCCCAACATTTCCTTTCCATTCAAGGACTGCCTCTTTTTGAAAATGAAAATGCACCATTTTAGTTCGGCAATCTACAAGGGCATAACAAGAAGCTAACAAATCCATACCCATTATAACATTGAAATATACCATTTTTAACTCAACAAGGTCAACCAATGTATGACGATCACAAACAGTTACAATGCAATTATGATAAGCCTTTCTAGCTATAATAGACTCGCCAATCGGCGTAGACACTTCAAATGGCTTCACTAATAATTCTTGTATTCCTTTGAACTTCCCAGCAATCAATGGAGTAACATATGATAATGTAGACCCTGAATCAATAAGTGCATATACAATATGTGAAAAGATGGACAATGTACCTGTAACCACATCCGGCGAAGCTTACAAATTTTGTCGATCCCCTAGAGCATATGTGTGATTTCGAACTCCACTAGAACTAGCTGCTCCCCTAGCTCCTCTTCCATGATCTGTAGGCATCTGTAGTCTCCTACCTAAAGAAGGTGCCGATAATGACGATGCAACAACTAATCTAGTAGGTTGTGCCACACCACCCATGCCCCTACGTGGGCAGTTTCTCATTATATGTCTCGATGTACCACACTAAAAACAAACATCTGTCCCAAACCTACGTGCACCTAGATGATATCTTTCACATTGTTTACAAGGCTGTCGAGGAGGCCTTGATTGGCACGTACTTCCATGCTCTTGATGACCCGCTATTTGTGAACCTTGTCTTTTATTTCTTCACCCAAGCTGGTTGCCCCTAAACCCTTGAAATTGGGGTGGAGCAGTAGCTGTAGAGTAGGAAGATGATGGCCTTGGTGGACTGTTAAAGAACCAAGGCCTAAACTCACCTTAGGACGGCGTAAACTACCTCGTCTATCTGGCCCTCTTAGAATGCCCTATTTCTGACTCTTGTGTCCTTCTTCTTTGCCTTTGATCCTCCAACTTTTGTGCCAAATCTTGCATCCTTGCTTTATCCATGTCATTATTCAACGAAGAAGTGGTACAATCTCTAACCATATATGAATCTAATCTACCATATATGAATCTAATCTATCCACAATTCGATGAACTCTATCCTCCATAGTAGCTAGTACATTAGGAACATACCTTGCCAAGGAATTAAATTTGAGACTGTAGTCTCTCACGCTCATATTCCCTTGGTGGAGATTCAAGAACTGATCGGCACGGGCCTCTCAGATCTCCAATGACAAATAATGGTCAAGGAATGACTTTTTAAACTCTTTCCAAATAGCTGAGGGTTCATCTGTCCCCCTAGATTGCTTCCAAGCTTCGTACCACAATATAGCCACACCCTTTAATCTATATGTTGCTAGCTCGAGTGCTTCTTTAACACTTACATGCATAACATCCAAGGTGCTTTGGATCTAATGTATAAAGTCTTGTGGATCATCATTAGGATATGACCCAGTGAACGATAGAGGGTCCAAATTAAGAAAATCATGTATCTGCGTACCAGCTGCCCTATCTACACCACTAGTACCTGCAACTGAACCTTCTTTCCTCTGGCCTTGGCCAGCAATTTTATGAGTCAATAATTAGATTGCATTCTTTAAATCATGCTCAGTAGCATTAATATGGGGTTCTTGAGGTACTGCTTCCCTCCTTAGATCTTCTAGAGATGGAAGGGTCGGGGAAGTCTATGATAGAGACTCATCTTGAGCCTCAGTTTGATCAGCTTGTCTAGGTGGTAGTTGGCTAGTCCATTCTTTACTAGCCACATCTACTTGCTTACCTTTACTTCCACTCTTTCTTGAAACTGGCATCTTAAATATAATGAAACAATTTAGAAGTTAGAAATAATCCACCTACAATATAAGCTCTATCGCACGATCTAAGAAATGAAAGAAAAATAAAACTCCTAAATGTCCCGCAGCCTCCTGTCTATAGATGTGGTGCACAACACACCCATAAGCAAGACACTACATAGACCTGACTTTGTAGATTCCCAAGGATGACCTGCTGTGATACCACTTTTGTCACGCCTCAATTCTCATTAACTTTGATAGGCACCCGAAGCCCTAAATGCTCGAGAGAACCAACACATAACCTATGCTTACTATGCATAACTATGAAAATATTAAGGTTGTGACAAGTTCGTTTAACATGCAGCAATAAAAGACCCACATATGTAGGCCCAAATTTTATATACAAAACTTGGCCGTTGAGGCCACAACTGTTAAGAGACCAGACACAACTGAACCATATATTTTAGTCTACAAAGCCTCTAAAAGATAGAAAACCTTAGTGTAGGACGGGACAAGGCCCCTCCTTACCCCTAACTATCATACAGTAACAAAATAGGTGCCAAAGACTCGATAAGCCCCGAATCAACTTGGAGCTCCACCAATAGCAGATGAGTACCAGTGCTCCTACTAAAAAGGTCTACTAGCCTAAGTACATGTGCCGGCATCATGAAATGCAGCGTCCCCTGTGATGGACATAATTACGAAAAAATGTACTGAATATGTAAGGCAATAGCATATGTAAAACAAGGGCTCAAATGAAATCAAATATCAATATATAAGTGCATATATCAGAATAGCAGACCACCTTTGTTTACTCTTGTGGGATCATGTATGTTACATTATTTTCTGTACTTTTCTGTGCATTAGAATCTTTATAAGGCATATGATACAAATGACCAGCTAATCAGTGGTAGAAAAGGATGACCCATGCAAGGCCTTTAGCTCCTTGGATGCCGTCCTCATAATTACACACATTGGGATCAACCCATGCTAGGGTTTCACCACTGGGCTACCACCCTTCTATACATATTGGGATCGACCCATGCTAGGCATTTTCCCCTGGGCTGCCAACAATGAATATACAAATTGCTTCACTTAGTTTCTTTAATCTTTGAGATCGTTGTTTTGGTGTTCATAATCATTTTTGAGATTTGGAACTACCGACTAGTAGTAGAAGATAGGAGAATAATAACTTTAAGGCAGTCACAATGACATAAGAAGCTATGTAACATCAATGTATTACTTATGAGTTTAAATGGCACAATTGACTTCAATTAACTAAGAGGAGAATTCATAAAGCTTGTTGTTGTGAATACTGTTTCAATACTAGCGCATAGGAGGATTATTATAAAAATGTAGAGTAATGAACATATAATGAAGTAATTCGACACACTAAGGAGAGGGGAAGATATTGTTAGATATATTAAAGATTGCACACTGCCACCGTGTTTTCTTTACTAGAAATAGAGCTTAGGAAACTCACTTTGTTGATATTAATCACATATATCAGATTTCATGCCAAGGAATATGGAATCGAACAGCGTTACACACCTTGCTATACAATTCAAAAAGTATTACTTAAACTCCTTCTCTTCAGATTATTAATCTACAATGAAATAAGTTGTAAGATCGGTATTAGTAGCTAATCAACCAATTTGAGTTATTTCATCTCACCTAAATAGTAACCAAGCAGTAAGCATACAATTTATCTAGACAAGGTTTTCTTTCCTTCCCGTTAATCACATCTATATACTATACAACCTTCGTATCAGGTTCTCCCAAAAAATCCATGGGCTGCGGAAAACTTAGATGTTAATATGCAAATGTTTGGCATGCAACAAGTCCTTGTAACACCCAATTCAGTGATGTATCTCTACATGCCTTGCAATATTTAAGTCCATAACGTCTCCAAAACTTCTCCACACATTCAATCACATCCCTTATCATAATATATATAAAATAGTACCTAAACATCATATGTAATAGAAGCAATATGAACTCACGATTTCTAATCACTGCCACTTGAGGAGCTAACATTACATTTAAAATGTTCAAATGAGCTGATAATTGATTTTAAAAGGGAATCCCCTCCTTGGCTATCCCAACTTGCACTAACCACTAGAACATCCTCCCTAATATTGCACCATGTAAAAGAAACAATTCCCAACTCACTAACACATAACAAATGTTCGAATTAACTCAAGCACAAGGTGATAGAGGTCTAGGCCAATTCTTAACCACATCTGTCTTCTTAGGATCTACCTCAATACCTTTACTGGAGAAAATGTGACCAAGAAAAGCCACGGACCTTAGCCAAAACTCACATTTACTAAACTTCACAAAGAGTTGTTGGTCCTTGAGGACTTGCAATACAATCCTAAAATGATCGGCATGCTCATCCTCACTCCTTGAGTAAATCAACATATCATCTATGACCACAATCACAAACATGTCAAGATATTGTCTAAACACTCTATTCATCAAATCCATAAATGCGGCCGGGGCATTTGTCAATCCAAACGACATCACTAGGAATTCAAAATGGTCATATCTAGTCCGAAAAGCCATTTTCAGAATATAATCTTCTTTCACCCTCAATTGGTGATAACCCGAACGAAGGTTGATCTTAGAGAAGTAACTAGCCCCTTGAAGTTGATCAAACAAGTCATCTATTCTTGGAAGAGGATACTTATTCTGAATGGTAACCTTGTTCAATTGGCGGTAGTCAATGCACATACGAAGTGAACCATCTTTCATTCTTACAAACAAGACCGGAGCACCCCATGGAGAAATATTTGGTCAGATGAAACCCTTATCCAACAAATCTATCAATTGTTCCTTCAATGCCTTAAGTTCTTCCGGAGCCATTCGGTAAGGTGGAATAGAGATAGATTGTGTATCCGAGAGAAGGTCAATACCGAAGTCTATTTCCCGTTCGGGAGGAACACCAGGTAGATAATCAGGAAACACTTCCGAAAACTCTTTAACAACGGGGATCGACTCAAGATTAGGGGTTTCAAAATCCACGTCCCTCACCCTAACAAGGTGGTATATGGAACCCTTAGAAATCATCTTTCTAGCTTTAAGACAAGAAACAAATTGACCTCTAAACATAGAATTTCCCCCCTTCCACTCTAGGATAGGCTCATTTGGGAATTGAAACTTGACCATTCGGTCCTACAATCTATAGAAGCATAATCCCAATAATGACATCAAAATCCAACATATCAAGCTCTAAAAGATCAACATGAGTGTCTCTATGGGATAAGGAGACAGGACAATTTCTATAGACTCTCTTAGCCACGATAGATTCACCAATCGGAGTACAGACATGAAAAGGATCTAGCAACACTTTCGGAACAACATCAAACCTCATAGCCACATATGGCGTCACAAAAGACAAAGTAGAACCGGCATCAAGCAAGGCATAAACATCAAAGTGAAAGACTTTCAACATACCGGTGACCACATCGAGAAAACGCTCTTGCTCATGGAGAGCTTGAAGTTCATAGAATCGGTTTTGCTTTTGATTTCCACTATAACCCGATGAAATTTGAGGTTGAGTTTGTCGAAGGTTATCCCCTTAATTTTTAGCCACTAAGGGACAATCCCTTATCTTGTGATCCATCTTGCCACAACCAAAGCATGCATTAGAATCGGCTAGACATTTACCCTCATGCTTCTTCCCACACTTAGCACAAGTAGTCGATGAAAAACCACCACCATTCCCTCCTTGAGGCATAGGGTTAGACACCCTATCCTTGTTGGACTTAGGAGGAGCATTGGAGGAGCCTTGACCGGAGAACTTTTGTCAAAATCTCGCACGACCATGTCCATCGAGCCTTGAGTGTGAAAAGTTACAATCACCGGTCCAAGCCCTCCTTGCCTCTCTAGACCTTTGCTTGAGTTTCTCCTCTTCCATTTGTTGAGCATACACCATGAGATGAGAAATATCCATGTCATTGACAAGCATTGCGGTACGACACTCTTTGACCACCATTGAGGACACTCCCGAAACAAACTTACTCATTCTTGCCATAGGATCGGCAACCATAGAAGGAGCATATCGAGACAATTGTGTGATCTTAAAAGCATACTCTTTCACACTCATGTTTCCTTGACGAAGGTTGATGAACTCAAGCACCATTGCCTCCCTCATCTCAAGAGGAAAGAACCTATCAAGGAAAGCAACCTTGAATTTCTCCCAATAAAGGGACCCTCATTAATCGCCCTCCCTTCCTTCCACTGGTTGAACAAAACTTGAGCAATACCCTTAAGTTGATAAGCGATCAACTCCGCCTTTTCCTCTGGCGTCACACCCATGATCATTAGTACCTTGTACACTTCATCCATTAACTCTTGAAGATCTTCCTGAACCTTGGAGCCATGAATTCCGGAGGGTTCATTCTAGTGAATTCCCTCACCCTTGATGCCGCCATACCCACATTTGGGTTCATGCAGCCACAACCTCTTTATTGGCTTGAGCCATCACAGCTTGAGACAATCTTTGAAAAGCAATCCTAAACTCCGCATTAGTTACTTCTTCAGACAAAGGGTCGGCCGAAACTTGAGGAGCTTGAGGAGGAGCTTGTTGATCAGCATTCTCTCTCGCATTCCTTCTAGCTAAGCTCTTCGGGTCACCATATCCTGAAATGCATAGGATAGGGATTAGGAGAGAGATATAGAGTTAAACTCTATGGTACAACATAGGAGTAATGAAAGAAGTGAAGTTTCTTAAACGCATTATAGACTCTCATTCATAAATGTGGCGCACTTCACACTCATGAAAAAGACTCTACTCGACGTGGTTTATGAGACATCCTAGGATCTTTCTAAATCCTTGCGCTCTGAATACAAAGTTTCTCACAACCCCAGGTACCCCCTAGATGTGACAAGGCGTACCAGACCCTGAAGGGTCTCATACAAGCCACTTAGCATACATACATACAAGATCATAGAGATTTACGAGTTCAAAAAAAACAATATAAGATCAAATGCTTTTAACAAAATTAGCGGAAGTCTACATCTCATGTCTCAAATCAATCTATCATAAGGATGAGAAATAAAGTTTGGGAGGTAACTCAATACAATGCTAAAATGAAAGAATATAAGCGAAATAACAACTAGGCTATGTCCTCAAATGTATGAGGACTCACCAAGTCTTCAACAATCCCTCTACTAAGCTCTAGCCACGAATAGATGGAGAATCGCCGGGCCCTACATAAACATGTCAATGTAGGCAAGTGTATGTGTTAGAACAATCAAGTACCAAGTATAATAGCAATGCACAAAATCCTTTAAAATATGCTAAAAACGGGGCATTTTCATAACATGTAATGACTAAGCTAAAACATGGTAAAGGTTAAAAAACATGAAACATAAACCATGGTCAAAGCAAGCTAAACATCTTTACTTCACTTGAGGAAAATCATAAAAGCACTTTAGTTCATTGTTGTGGGAAGTAGCATTAACCGACATTTAAGACCATGTGAGCTATAATATGGAATCCGGTGTCTACCCTACACGGATAGGGGTTTGCCCTACTTGCCAAGGTAAGACCATAAATTTTTAGCTTACGTGGATCCACTAGCTAGTGTCTATCATAGACCATCATCCTATGGTGGCACATAGTTTATGGGAGAAGGGTAATCGCCACTTGTCCACTTGGTGCTAAGCATAATTCCCATGGATTAGACATAGTTCAATTATCATAAGTAGACATGGGTGATCGCCTCTTGTGTATGTTAGGGTACATGGGTGATCACCTCTTGTCCCTTCATTAGAATAGCTCCTTAAGAACATGGGTAATCGGCTCTTCTTCGTTTCAAACTCATAGTGTGAGTATTACGTGAGAAACCCTTTCACAACTCAACCATAACATCAACATGTCACAAACTTTGATGCTTCAATCTCAAAGCACCCTCAATTAATCATTAGCTTCAGATGAGACTTGCAAAATTTCCTAAACTTCATCTTGACTTAGTTCATCATGCTCATAACTTACAATTCATAGAGCTTACATGGGTTCATAAGAATTCATCTTAAATCTTTCAATTCAATGCATACTCATGCTTAGAAGATCATAAAGAAGGCAATTTGATCATAATTGAAGGAACTCACATAATAGAGAAAAGTCATAGTTTTTTATTGAACATGCTTACTTTCATAAAGTCATCCTTAGTTCATTCATAATCTCATCATGAAATGTCTTAGACTAGAAATCATAATTCATTCAAGGATTCATACAGATTTCATATAATTAATCACTTTATAATTCAACCCACCAACAAAAGCATAATTTTGAAATTAGGGGATTTTGCATGGGTTCATGAGGATACGTCAAATTTCATGTAATTCTACTCAATTTATACTTCAAAGTTCATAAATCAATCAATTGAAGTAACCTTACAAAGAACACAAAACATGGAATAATTCAATTAAGAACTTCAAAGTTGAAAATTTGAGATTTTAGGGATTCCATGGAGGAAAGGGCTCCATGGATGAACACTATCATACCTTAAGGTCTAAATTCCTTAAACAATTGATGAAGAAAAGCTTGATTTCATGAACCCTAGCTTTTTGATCTTCTTCTTCTTCTTCTTCTTCTATCTTCTATAAAGAGAATATTTAAGAGAGGAGATGTCACGCCCCAAACTAGGGTAGGCTTGACTAGCACTCGATACCTTATTCAATCGAGTTAGCCACTAAAACATACTAACTGACTCAACTGTGGGCCTAGAAGGTCAGGCATCATAACATCTAAAATACTAATCCTGGATCATTAAGGTCATAACCTGAATAACAAAGTCATATAGACGAAGGTGGACAAGAAAAAAATAATAAAGTACTAGCAGGCCGACGAGGCCGCAACTGAATACATACATACGTACATACATATATATATGTGCCAAGACTATGGGGCTGGAGACTGGATGCTGCAGAAAGAAACTCAGAATATCGTGTCCATAATAGCCTCTAAGAGTGCCATAAGCACTGGTCTGGACAAGGCCCCGACTATACCCAAACTATACAACAAAAGTAAATATCCTATTAAAGCTCCCGGAAGAGGTGAAGCTTACCAACTCAAAGCAGAACCCCGAATCCTAGTAGAGGGGTCAATCAAAATCCGTACCTGGACCTGCCTACATGAAAAAAAAATGCGTCGTCCCCAGGCAACTGGACGTCAGTATGAATAAATATGTACTAGTATGTAAGGCAGAAAGTAGAATTATAAATAGCAGCTCTAGAAAGGGTAATAAAGATACTACCTGAAACAGAAACTGTGATAGCCTCCATGGATGTCATCCGACCTTATATAAATTAAGTATGCATGGTATGCTCGTGTAATCGTATGTTGTGAATACATATATATAGATGCAAATGCATGTCATACCCAACCAAGTGCTAGCAATGGTGGTGCCTTCCGGTAGCTAACGGGCATCATATTCGCCAACTTGTGGCCATCTGTGTTACATACGTATAAATATAGGCAATAGAACCCATACCTCCCGATTATAGCTCGGGAGTAGAATGCATAGCATGTCATGTCATGAATTTGGAATGATGTACGTTACCAATAATCATATTGCCAATCTTGGCCCGTTGGTACTCTTGTTCTCATAATTTCGTAATCACTTTCGTATCACATGTAAATGTCTCATAGAACCTCTTATGCTAGTACAATAAACTGGAACACATAATTCAACTTTAGAAAGGTAACTTAAAAATTAGTTGTTACATATATTTCCTTAATATTTGTAAAAGAAAGTATTTCAAGAAAACATGCCCTTTAGTAGTTTAAACATACGAGTTACAGTTGGGAGTTTTGGAAATTGATGTATTATTTTAAGATTTTTCAAAGAAACATATTAGTGAGGAAGGAGGACTGCTTGCAAATTCTCAATTTTCCTCGATAATCTTTTCAAGTCACAACACCCAGAGAGGAATAAGAATTTATACACATGAACCTATAGTCAAGGTAACCGACAAAACGACATATAGACACTGAACACCCTATATAACCAAACGAGTGGAATATCAACATAATTAAGTCATAAAAACACTTCAGCTGCAATCCCAATACCTTTCAATGAAGGTCTTTCTAGCAATAGAATAGTAAAACAACATTTCACTATTTAGGTTTCTAAAATTCGTGCTCAAAGGAAGTACAAAGCTTAGCCTTAACATACCTCGATTCTCGGTCTTGCGGTATTAATATGGACTTTACCCCCTTCTTTATAGTATGTAATCTACACAAAATCAAGTGACACAACTATTACAAACTGAGTATTAACACATCAGTGTCAAAGTAGCAATTTAGAGATTACTAGGAGAGTGATTAGCTCGCCGGACCCTTTTTCAACTCATGCTTCATTAAATTTTCTTCTCCAAATAACAACAAAAAATTAATGACATAACAGGCATTTTTCAAGTAGCTATGAACAACTGGAGGCCTATGAAAATTGTCCACCACAACCAAATAGAGTACACCTGCACAACAAGAAAAACTCGGTGTAACGCCACACCCCTCCTTTCAAGCCCCAAAATAGCAACAACATAACCCCAACAATGAGTTTTCAAACCTTTAAATCCAGAAATATATTTGATACAGTCTTATAATTGTTCAACATAACCATAATAACTCCAACTCGCGGCTATTGATCATTATCTTGTGAGTTTGTCAAACAATGACGTCTAGAATCATGTATTTCTCCTCTAAAGCACTGGGGGCTTAAAAGGGCAAAACCTTCACTTAAACATGATGTATTTTATAGTATTTTAGCTTTCCTCCTCTAATATCAAATGTCTCCTCAATTAGAAGGCCTTGAATCAAGAAGAAACCATTTGAAAATCACAATACAATAATAGAACTAACGTCACGCTAATTTACCTTACTATTCAATACCCCTCTATACTTGTTCTTCTCTCCCAGATTCATATCAACAACAACCACACAGATAAAAATCATTCCGAAAAATTCCAGCAGCAACAACATCAGAAAATACTTCAAAACAGCCCAACATCACATAACTATCCAAATACGATTTTCCAACCGTCTATTCGTGTGTTCTTGCTTATATAGGCTATAACTTGGATTCACTCAATAAAATGAAAGGTGAGAATTATTACCTCCAAACAGAAGAAAAATAACCTAAAAACGAGAGTCCTTCAGCATGAAAAATCCTTCAAATCATAACCTACGAGGAGGAAAGAAGTAACACCATCTCTATGAACATTCCGAGAGTGAAATCACGTTGAAATGTTATAGATATTGGCTTGGATGATAGGGGAACCCTAAGAGAGGATATAGGACTGATGTTATTCTTTTTTGTGTGAAAAAATGAGATAAAACGAAGGGATATCCACTCTTATACAGCTAAACGGACAAGGGGCTATGGGACCCACCTTCACGTGCCTGCTTGGGCAGTCTCACGAATACATAAATATCTCTCTATTCTGAGGTTCTATGAAAGAACGGTTTAATGTATTGGAAAATAGGCTCATAGACCTTCGATTTGGTATATTGGGGTCTTTCTAAAGCTTTATAAATTGGGTGAAAAGCTCAGAGACATTTACCTAAATTTAAGCAAGTTTATCAAAGAAACTTACTCTAACTTTTGCCCACTTCTATTTCACAACTTGCTTGACTTCCAAAACATAACTTACAATCATTGCGCGACTATATTACCTTATAAAACATACTTCTTAGCATATAAGACACTCTTATTCTTACCCCGAAGGTACTGGTTAATTTAAACCTTCTGAACAGGCGGGGTGTTACAAGAGGCATTCTTTAACTCAAACTTGTTTAAGGGTATCCTTGACCAATGACTCTAGTCTAATTCTTTGGTCTTATAATCCCTTTGCAACCTTATTCTCCCTACGTGATACACCGTGTCATATACACCTCATACACTCATGCCATGCTATGTATATTATGTGAAAGAACTGCAGGGTCTCACATTCTCCCTCCGTTAAGAACATTCGTCCGCGAATGGATCCAAACAATTTCTTGGTTGCATTCCTTTTCTGCTACTGTGTTATTTGCAAGGCTATATTTGTTACATCCGCAAATCTTAAATCCAATTATGAAAATTTCAATTACAAGGCTTCGTATAGCTACCTCATCACAAGACATATAAATTGCATTTCTAAGTTATTTAAAATCCACTTAAGTTGGTGTAAGGTAATAATTGTAAATTATTGAAATTCAACTCAGCTTAAATCGTGAATAGATGGGGGATACTTTTCCTTATTTCCTCCTCGGCTTTTAGGTTATTTCCTCGATGTTGTTATTCCGCCATAACACGTTCACAGAAGCTACTTCTTTAGTCCAAATCTCTCTTACCTGCCGATCCAACATAGACACTAACACCTCAGCATAAGACAAGTCTTTATAAACACGAATATCCTCAATGGGCATAATCCGCAAAGCATTTCCAATGCACTTCTACAACATAGGTACATGGGATACCGAATGGACAGCTTTCAATTTTGAAGGGAAATCAAGCTCGTACGACACACTACCAATCCTCTGAATAATCTTATTTGGCCTTACATACCTTGAACTCAGCTTCCCTTTCTTGACGAATCACATGATACCCCTCAGAGGCAATACTTTCAAGTAAACCTAATCTTCTACATCAAACTCTAAGTCTCGCCATCAAACATCTACATAAGACTTTTGCTGACTCTATGCTATCTACAACCGATCTCTAATAAGCTTTACCTTCTCTATCACTTGTTGGACTAGATCGAGACCTAGAAACTCTACTTCCCTGATCATGAACCAATCAATTGGCGACCTGCACTTCCGCCCATATAGTGCTTCATAAGGAGCTATCTGAATACTTTCTTGGAAGCTGTTATTATAAGAAAACTCAATCAGTGACACGTGATCATACCAGTTCCCACTAAAATCTAGCACACATACCCATAACATTTCCTTGAGCATCTGGATCATATGTTCGTCTTGGCCCTCAATCTGAAGATGATTACCTTGAGTCCCCAAATCCTTCAACCAGAACCTCCATAACTGTTCTATAAATGGTGCCCCTCTATCTAAAATAATCGATTTTGGGACACCATGAAGTTTAAATATCTCTCTAATGTACATCCCAAAATAACCATCAACTAAAATGTTGCCCTGACTAGATAGAAATGGGCTGATTTCATCAACCTATCAATGATTACCCAAATGGAATTGATCTTCCATCGCAAATGAGGAAAACATGTGACAAAATTCATATTTATCTCCTCCCCTTTCAACAATGGAATAACTATCTCCTGAGTCAGCAAACTAGGCTTCTGATGCTCTACCTCTACATGTTGATAATATAACTTTTTAATACCATGACACATTTTCATGGATTCTATGTGAAAAGAGTAGCGAAAATGGTTTGCATGTCCAATAGTTTTCTAGGATCCTCGTTTTGTCAGGCCTTCACCTCCACAACTAGAGATGATATTAACCAGTCCTGAACTATGACTCTAGTATCATTGGCGTGTGATAATCTAACCCCCGACCGGCTAGCTGATGGAGCTCTTAGGCCATCTCTCGATTCTCAGCTTCCAAAGGTGATAGACTTCCCATAGACTTATTATTGAGGGCATCCGCTACTATATTGGTTTTCCTTGGATAATATAAAATATCCACATCAAAGACTTTCATCAATTCATGCCATATGTGCTATCGTAGGTTCAACTTTTTCAGTCTAAAAAAATATAGTGGGGCTCTTATGATCTATATAAATATAAACATTAAAGACATTCAAGTAATGCCTCAAAATATTCAAGGCATGAATAACTACAGTCAACTCAAATCGTGTGTCGGGTAGTTGTTTTCATTCTTCTTTAATTGTCATGAAGCATAAGTAATTACCTTTCTGTGATGTGTCACAACATAAACCAGCCTAACACTTGAAGCATCATAATACATTGCATTGCCCTCTGGACCATCTTATAAGGTAAGAACAAGTGCTGAAGTCTATCTATCTCTCAGCTCTTGGAATCTCCCCACATAGGCTATTGTCAATTGAAACCTAGCTTCTTTCTGAGTCAACTTTGTTAGGGGTGCTGAAAGTGAAAAAAAAATATTCTTCCAAAAACCTTCTGTAATACTCCACTAACCCCCAAAAAGCTTTGAACTTCTACCAGGTTCATAGGTCTAGGCAACGTCTTCATGGCCGCAATCTTGTGTAAGTCAACTCGAATACCAGCATCTAATACAATATGACCCCCTAAAAAAACCACTGAACTACTTCGAGAGCTTAGCATACAACCTCTAACCTTGGAGTATCTGAAGCACTACTTGGAGATAATATCTATGATTTGCCTCTGAATGAGAATGTACTAGAATATCATTAACTAATACGATTACGAACAAGTCTAAAAATGACATGGATATATTATTCATCGGTTCATAATTACTATTGGGGCATTCGTCAATCTAAAAGACATTACAAGAAACTCAAAATGTCCATACCTAATCATGAAGGTTGTCTTTGGAATATTACTCTCTTGAACAAGTAACTAGTGGTACCCAAAATGTAAATCAATCTTTGGGAAGCATTCAACATCGTATAGTTGCTCAAAAAAACCCATCAATCCTTTGTAGCAGATATTTGTTCTTTATAGTCACCTTATTCAATTTTTGGTAGTCTATACACTTCTGCAATGAGTAATCTTTCTTCCGTACAAGTAACATTGGTGCACAACTCTGAGATGCACTAGGCATGATGAAGCCCTTATCTAATATATCCTTTAGTTATTTTTTCAATACCTTCAATTTTTTCGGTGCAATTCTAAATCGGGGATTAATATCCTCTAGGCATCTGGTAATGTATCAGTAGAAAAATCAGTCTCCTGTCCTTAGGGGAATACCAACAAACTCACCTGGAAATACATCTAGAAACTCATTGACCACTAGAATAACTGAAGAGTCGATGTCTTAGCATCAATATCTTAAACTTGCTCGGACAATATGATAAATGCATCCTTTGGTAACCATTTCTTTTCCTGAAGATTAGAAATAAACTTGCCTTTCTGTGTTGATGCATTAACCTTCCATTCTCATGCTACTTCCCATGGGAATGGAAATCTAACAGTCTTCTCTCGGTAGTCGACATTGTCATAACAAGGTTTCAGCCAATCCATGCCCATATTAATAATAAAGTTGAGCATCTCTAGCTCTATCAGGTCTACCAATTTCTGACGACCCACTATCTCCACCGTAAAACCTCGGTAAATCCTCTTGAGCATAAGTACTCAGTCAGATAAGAAACCGATAGCACGATTCAGATTTCATATGTACATATAACTTTGCTCTATAGCACGATCTATAAATTGAATGAAATGTAACTAGTCCTAAATGTCCTATAGCCTCCTGATTATAAGTGTGGTGCACAACACACCCATAAACAAGATTCTACAAGACACGGCTTGTGGACTCCCTGGGACACGACCGACTTTGATACCAAGTTTGTCACGCCACAAACTAGGGGAGGCGTGACTGGCACTCGATACCTTATTCAATCGAGTTAGCCACTGAAACATACTAACTGACTCAACTGTGGGCCTAAAAGGTCGGGCAGCATAACATCTAAAATACTAATCCTGGATCATTAAGGTCATAACCTGAATAACAAAGTCATATAGACGAAGGTAGACAAGACAAAAATAATAAAAGACTAGCTAGCCGACGAGGCCGCAACTGAAGACATGCATACGTACATACATATATATACATGCCATGCCTATGGGGCTAGAGACTGGATGTTGCAGAAAGAAACTCAGAATATCGTGTCCACAATAGCCTCTAAGAGTGCCATAACCACTGGTCGGGACAAGGCCTTGACTATACCCAAACCATACAACACAAGTAAACATCTTGTTAAAGCTCCCGAAAGAGGTGGAGCTTACTAACTCACAACTGAACCCTAAATCCTAGCAGAGGGGTCAATCAAAATCCTTACCTAGACCGGCACGCGTGAAACAAAAATGTAGCATCCCCAAGCAACGGGATGCCAGTACGAATAAAAATGTTGTGGTATGTAAGGCAGAAAGTAGAATTATAAATAGCTGCTCTAGAAAGGTTAATAAAGATACTACCTGAAACAGAAACTGTGATAGCCTCCATGGATGACATCTGACCTTATATAAATTAAGTATGCATGGTATGCTCGTGTAATAGTATGTCGTGAATACATATAAATAGATGCAAATGCATGTAATACCCAACCAAGTGCTAGCAATGGTGGTGTCGTCCAGTAGCTAACCGACAACATATTCGCCAACTTGTGGCCATCTGTGTTACATACATATAAATATAGGCAATAGGTCTCATACCTCCCGATTATAGCTCGGGAGTAGAATGCATAGCATGTCATGTCATGAATTCGGAATACATTTATGTTACCAATAATCATGTTGCCAATCTTGGCCCGTTGGTACTCTTGTTTTCATAATTTTGTAATCACTTTCGTATCACATGTAAATATCTCGTAGAACCTCATATGCTAGTACAATAAAATGGAACGCTTAATTCAACTTTAGAAAGGTAGCTTAAAAATTAGTTGTTATATATATTTCCTTAATATTTGTAAAAGAAAGTATTTCAAGAAAACATGCCCTTTAGTAGTTTAAACATACGAGTTACATTTGGGAGTTTTGGAAATTGATGTATTATTTTAAGATTTTTCAAAGAAACATATTAGTGAGGAAGGAGGACTGATTGCGAATTTTCAATTTTCCTCCATAATCTTTTCAAGTCACAGCACCCAGAGAGGAATAAAAATTTATACACATGAACCTATAGTCAAGGTAACCGACCAAACGACATATAGACACTGAACACCCTATATAACCGAACGAGTGGAATATCAACATAATGAAGTCACGAAAATACTTTAGCTACAGTCCCAATACCTTTCACAGAAATTCTTTCTATAAATTGAATAGTAAAACAATATTTGACTATTTAGGTTTCTAAAATTCACGCTCAAAGGAAGTACAAATCTTAGCCTTAACATACCTCGATTCTCGGTCTTACGATATTAATATTGACTTTACCCATTCTTTATAGCATGTAATCTACACTAAATCAAGTGACACAACTATTACAAACTGAGTATTCACACGTCAGTGTCAAAGTAGCAATTTAGAGATTACTAGGAGAGTGATTCACTCCCCTTTTTAAACTCATGATTCATTACATTTTCTCCTCCAAATAACAACCACAAATTAATGACATAACAGACATTTTTCCAGCAGCTATGAACAACTGGAGGCCTATGAAAATTGTCCACCACAACCAAATAGAGTACGCCTGCACAACAAGAAAAACTCAGTGTAACGCCACACCCCTCCTTTCCTTCCCCAAAATAGCCACAACACAACCCCAACCATGAGTTTTCGAGCCTTCAAATCAAAAAATATATTTAATACAGTCCTATAAATGTTCAACATAGCCATAATAACTCCAACTCGTGGCTACCGATCATTATCTTGTGAGTTTGTCCAACAATGACATCTAGAATCATATATTTCTCCTCTAAAGCACTGAGGGGTTAAAAGGGCATAACCTTAACTTAAACATGATGTATTTTATAGTATTTTAGCTTGTCTCCTCCAATATCAAATAGTCTCCTCGAATAAAAGGTCTTGAATCAAGAAGAAACCATTTGAAAATCACAATACAATAATAGAACTAACGTCACGCTAATTTACTTTACTATTTAATACCCCTCTATACTTGTTCTTCTCTCCCAGATTCATATCAACAACAACCACACACATAAAATCATTTCCTAAAATTCCAGCAGCAACAACATCAGAAAATACTTCAAAACAGCCCAACATCACCTAACTATCCAAATACAATTTTCCAACCGTCTATTCGTGTGTTCTTGCTTATATAGCTTAGCTATAACTTGGATTCACTCAATAAAATGAAAGGTGAGAATTATTACCTCAAAACAGAAGAAAAATAACCTAAAAATGAGACTCCTTCACCATGAAAATCCTTCAAATCACAACCAATGAGGAGGAAAGAAGTAACACCATCTCTATGAATACTCTGAGGGTGAAACCATGTTGAAATCTTGTAGATATTGGCTTGGATGGTAGGGGAACCCTTAGAGAGGATTTAGATTAGTAAATACACAATTAGGTGAAAAGACCAAACGACCCCTTTTAAAATAACTGTCGAATCCCTACCTACGTTTGGACCTACGGTCCGTAGGTAAACCTACAACCCATCCTGTCCTTCCATATGTAGATTCAGAGACTACCAATTTTTACCCTGCAACGACGGGTCCTATCTACGGCTCGTGCATTGAACGACGGCTCGTCCTAGCAATCCGTCGTTGGGGTCCTGAAAATTGACATTTTGAAAACTTGGGCCTGCTACCTATGGTTCCCACCTATGGCCCATAAGTCGACCTACGGTCCATAGGTGGCCTCTGCCATTACTGGCACCAACCTAGAAAAATCAAAAAATTTCCACCCTTACGAATTCGGGGTATTACAGGTTCAGTCGCCTGATCGTTCGTTTGGTTTTTATGTCAGTTTTCCTGTTCTAGAACTTTAGAACCTTGAAAAGTTAATTTTGGTTATAACTGACTTCAGGTAAACGACCTCAGATAGGAATTCTGACGGTTCCATCAGCTCCAGAGAAGTAAAATTAGGCTAGAAGCATGGTTGACCTGATTCCCGGGGCTTCTAGTGTGGTTTTGGGGCCAGTTACTCTTTAGCTTTTGAAATTTTGCTTAAAGTTGACTTTGGTCAACATTCTTGGTAAACGCACTTTGATGAGAATTTCGTCAGCGCGGTTAGTTCCAGAATACCAAGTTTGGTCTAGAATGACCGGTCCTTCATGAACTTTTGGGAGCTTCCGATTAAATTTCGAGGCCTCAAGTAGAATTTGTCTAAAATGGCCCATTAGGTGTGGGACCCACTTTTCATCTAAACAACCTCGTATGGAAATTTCAACTATACCATTGAGTCTAGAACGTCGAATTTGATGGGGTAGTATATCTCGCTTGCATGCACGGGGTTCCGAACAAATTTCTGGCACCTCGTCGGAGTTTTGAAATTATCTAATACTCAGCTGGTGCAGCTGGTGTCTGCAGACTCACCATCTCTCCATGTTCGCAGTATAGGCTCTGCGTTCGCGGAGGTGTAAGGGTGTCTACTCCACGTTCGCGGGCGAGAGGCCACGTTCGCGGAGGTGTGAGATTTTGTTCTCCTCGTTCGTGTAAGTTGCTCCACGTTCGCGGATAAGGTACTGCATTTGCGGAAGTGTGGACCCTTTGCCTCCGCATTCGTTGCTGAGTTAGCGCGTTGGCAGAGGTATGCATGACTGGAAGTTTATATAAGTTAAGGTCGAGCTCATTTGGTGGAAAAGTTTAGAATTTCTATCTCCCTCATCTTTAATCGGTTTTCTGTGATTCGAAGTCCCAGGCGTTCAGATTTTTGTTGGCAGTGTGGGTCTTGGCTCGGTTTGCGTTGGGTATTCCTCAATTTCTGTGAATTCGAGGCGTAAGTTGTTATCCTAGGCTTATAGTTGTAAAGTTTTGTATTTTCTTTTGTTGGCTATTTGGAGCTGATCCGAGGCCCGATAGTTGTTCTATTTTGGAATACAGGTACGGGGGAGGATTTGGGACCTCTTCATGGAGTCAATTCAAGAAAATCCAGAGCGGGTCCCACGTCTCCTGATTCTGACTCCAAAATTGGCCTGTCTCAGATAGTGAAGATTTTAGTTTCTAAACGACCGTATTGACGCAATGATTCTATTTTTGACAGCGTGGCAATATTTTGAGGCCATTCAGAAGGGGAAAGCTCCGGCAGAGTGACTTGGAGCGTGCGTGATCGGCCTTCTTGTAGGTTACAACTTCTCTTCTTCTTAGATTGAGCTTGAATGCATGATTACTTGTCGACTTGTGTGAATCTGGGTTGGGTAGCTAGTACTTCTGTTCTTCTTCTCTGATTTTCTTCATTTAGAGTTGAATTTCTGGACTAATCGGGGTTAGTATCATGCTTTAATGTGGGTTGCCGAACTGGGTTATTTATGATTTGTTGTGGGTTACCTGTTGGGTGGATATATGTAATTGCTTGCATGGGTTCGGGGTAATTTCTTGTGTTTTGTTGATTGCGGTGATTTATTTTCCGACCTTAGAATAGGTTATGTAGTATTGCCTTAGTCCCATGCACCGGATTGACTTGAGTATGTATCCGACGTTGATTTGGATGACTAAATCCTTGTAGACTGGTATAGCAGACATGGGTCTGATAGTATGGGCCTTAGTTTAGGCGTTTTCGTGGCTTTTTGGATTTCCTATTCTTTCTCTTCCTATCTTTGCGGTTCTGGGGTGCTACCGGAAGATTTAGCGATTGCACCAATTGACGGTTGGGAGCCTTCGGTTGATATCCTTGTCGGGGAGGCATCTCGCGGTGTCTAGCCTTGTGTTGAGATGATTGGTGGTGGTTTTGTTCGGCTCAAGGCGGCTAGCTCCAGTCCAAGTTTGACATTACATGGTTAGAGTCCGTTATTTCTAGTATGAGACTGTTAAGCGAGGGCTGCCAGCTCCAGTCTGATGCTGACGTTACACGGTTAGAGTCCGTTATTTCCAGCTCGAGACTGTTGAGCGAGAGGTGTTATTTCCAGTCTAAGGTTCATGTTACACGGTTCGAGGCCGTTATTTCCAACTTGAGATTGATGATTGGGTTCGAGGCCCAGGTTCTATTATTTTACGGTTTGAGTCCATTATTTCCAGTTCGAGGCTGATGTTACACGGTTAAAGTCCATTATTTCCATCTTGAGACTGATGATTAGGTTCGAGGCCCAGGTTCTATTATTCACAGTTCGAGTTCGTTATTTCCGGTTCACAGTTGAGTTGGCGCGTTCATGGAGGTACGCATGCCTGACAGTTTATATAAGTTGAGGTCGAGCTCATTTGGAGGAAAAGTTTAGAAATTCATATCTCCCTCATCTTTCATCGGTTTTCGGTGATTCGAAGTCCCAGGCATTTAGATTCTCATTGGAACTGTGCGTCTTTGCTCGGTTTGCATTGGGTATTCCTTGATTTCCGTTATTTCAAGTGTAAGTTGTTATCCTAGGCTTGTAGTTGTAAAGTTTTGTATTTTCTTGTGTTGCCTGTTTGGAAATTATTCGAGCCCCTATAGTTGTTCTATATTTGAATACAAATTCGGGGAAGGATTTGGGACCTTTTCACGCAGTCAATTCGGGAAAATCTTGAGCGGGTCCCACGTCTCCTGATTTTGACTCCAAAATTGGTCTATCTCCGATTATGATGATTTCAGTGTCGAAACGACCGTATTGATGTTGTGACTCTATTTTTTTACAGTGTGGAAATAGTCTGAGGCCATTCAGAAGGGGAAAGCTCTAGCAAAGTAACTTGGAGCACGCGTGATCGACCTTCTGGTAAGTTACAGTTTCCCTTCTTCTTTGATTGAGCTTGAATGCGTGATTACTTGTCGACTTGTGTGAATCTGGGTTGGGTAGCTAGTACTTCTTTTCTACTTCTCTGATTTTCTTCGTTTAGAGTTGAATTTCTGGACTGTTTGTGGTTAGTATCTTGCTTTACTGTGGGTTGTCAAACTGATTTGTTGATGATTTGTTGTGGGTTACCTGTTGGGTGGTTATCTGTTGTTGCATGCATGGGTTTGGGGTATTTACTTGTGTTTTGTTGATTGCGGTGATTTATTTTTCGACCTTTGAATAGGTTAGGTAGTATTGCCTTAGTCCCATGCACTTGATTGACTTGAGTATGTATCCGACGTCGATTCGGATGACTAGATCCTTGTAGACTGGTACAACAGACGTGGGTCTGATAGTATGGGCCTTAGTTTAGGCGTTTTCATGGCTTTTCAGATTTTCTGTTCTTTCTCTTCCTATCTCTGAGGTTCTGGGGTGTTGTCGGAAGATTTAGCGATTGCGTCGATTGATGGTTGGGTTGTGATAGGCTGGGAGCCTTCGGTTAATATCCTTGTGGGGGCGTTGTCCCGCGGTGTCTAGGCTTATGTTGAGATGATTGGTGGTGGCTTGGTTCGGTTCGAGGTGGCTAGCTCCAGTCCGAGTCTGACGTTACACGGTTAGAGTCCATTATTTCCAGCTTGAGACTGTTGAGCTAGGGCTGCGAGCTCAAGTCCGATACTGACGTTACACGGTTAGAGTCTGTTATTTCCAGCTCGAGACTGTTGAGCGAGAGGTGTTATTTCCAGTCCGAGGCTGATGTTACACTGTTAAAGTCCGTTATTTTCTATTTGAGACTGATGATTAGGTTCGAGGCCCATGTTCTATTATTCATGGTTCGAGTCTGTTATTTTTGGTTTGAGGCTAATGTTACATGGTTAGAGTTTGTTATTTCCAGCTTGTGACTGATG
Source organism: Solanum appendiculatum (assembly GCA_018342035.1). Lineage (NCBI taxonomy): Eukaryota > Viridiplantae > Streptophyta > Magnoliopsida > Solanales > Solanaceae > Solanum > Solanum appendiculatum. The sequence goes on from JAGDQO010001198.1 coordinate 127,896, forward strand.
ATTGGGTTGGAGGCCCGGGTGCTATCTTTATTGGGTTCGAGGCCATGGGTGTTAAGGCTTTTGGAGTTGGGTTCCCTTGTTTCTGTAGCGTAGAATCTCTGTGTACCGGTCGGGCTTATGGAGGTGCGTTTGGATTATTGTTTGTCTATGCTTGAGTGTGCCTAGCGAGTCTTATGGGGGCCCAGTTGGGTTTAGCTGTGTTATTAGCTTTACTTTCCGTTTATTCTATTCCTGTTGTGTTTGATTCTATCTTGTATGCTTGTTTTTAGCTTTCTTGCTCAGTCGGCCTATGATGCCTACTGGGTACCTATTGTTTTCGTACTCATGCTACACTCTACATCTGTTTTCGTGATGCAGGTCTGCGCACCAGTTCTAAGCGTTGAGTTCGAGCCTGCAACTGTCTTTTCAGGAGACGAGGGTGAGCACATGGCATTCTGGGATTACCTGTCTCCTTCTGTATTTATATTTTGACCTGTTTTTTGCTTTCGAGATAGTTTGTTTCTGTGGTCCATTTTTTGGACTTGTACTCTTGTTAATAGCTCAGTATTTATGACTTCTAGGTTCTGGGAGATGTCTTTGTATTTATAGTTTTCAATTCGTTTAAGGTTTCTCTTATGTGTTCTTATTTTATGCTTCCGCTTAGTTGAGGTTAGTTTCCACCCTTAGTCCCATTTTAGTTATGTTCCAGAATAGGGTTTTGGCTAGCCTACTGGTGGGGTGTTAGGCGCTATCATGACTCGAGAGGTCGGGTTGTGACAAGTTGGTATCAGAGTCCCAAGTTCGTTGGTCTCACTTGTAAAGAGCTAGCATCTAGTAGGGTCCTACGGATCAACACAGAGACATCTGTCACCTATCTTCGGGAGTCTACTGGGTGTCCGTAGGAGGTTTTCTTATTTTGATTCATGTTCGTGCGTCATTGTCTGATTTGTTTCATGAAATCTCACTTGATTCACTCTGTTGCAGGATGGCTCACACGCGTAGTAGAGATCGACCCTGAGGTCGAGGTGGTGCTGCGGCAGCATGCCGCGATAGAGCGAGGACTCCGAAGCTGGAGGCGGATCCTTGTAGCGAGCAGATTTTTCCTAAGCTGGTGGGGCAGGGACCAACCCAGCCACCGCCCGCACCAACTGCTGCCTATGATCTTTAAGGTATGCTTCCCCAGATCCTAGCTGCTATCAGGGGTATGCATTAGCTGCAGCCAGCCCCAACACTAGTCCTAGAGCTGGTTCCAGCACAGTAGGGCCAGCCTGCAGTAGTGGCTCCAGAGGTTCATCAGCCACCAGCACCCATTGGATGGGGTTATGCCACTCCGAGAGCAGAATATGCTTGGGGTGTTTCTCAGGCTGTCACCACCGAGGTTCTCAGGGGCTGTAGGGGACGACGCCCATGAGTTTATTACTACTTGCCGGGAGCGATTGCAGACTTTGGGCCTAGTGGAGTCGAGGGGAGCCAACTTTACAGCATATCAGCTAGACGGACCAGCCAGGCAGTGGTGGCATTCTTTAATTAAGACCTGGCTAGCTGGGTCACCACTGGTATCGTGGACGGAGTTTTCAGAGGTTTTCCTTGCAATATTTATTCCACAAAGCGTCAGGATTGACTTCGTGATGAGTTCTTGAGGTTGGAGTAGGGCTCCATGACTGTATCCGAGTATGAGGCCAGATTTCTTGAGTTGTCTCGTCATGCCACCATGATTCTGCCAACAGAGGAGGAGCGGGTATGATGTTTTGTTAGAGGCTTAAGGTGGCAGTTGAGGATTGAGTCATAGTCTATGTTATCAACGGACCGTTCTTTTATAGATGTGCTGGACCATGCCGTACCATTGAGCATCTCCGTCGCGAGACCCATGGGGGCAGCGGCAAGAGGGTCAGATCAGATGATAGCTACAGTGGGACCCGTCATAGGCTGAGGGATACCCGAGATCAAGGACATAAAAGGTTTTAGCCAAGCGGCCGTTCCAGGCTTCATTACAGTTCTCAGAGGGTGATCAGCACCGTCAAAGTGGGCATAGTGCCGGCCCGAGTCAGGGCCAAGGTGGTTTCCAGGCAGGTTCGTCAGGTCGGGGTGGCCTGCCTTCAGTGGTGAGAATATCTTTGCAGGGTTTCTTCACTTGTGGGGAGCTTGGACATTGGTCTCGGGAGTGCCCTATCTCCAAATCAGCTTTACCGGCTTCTCAGATGGCGAGACCGGTTTCAACGGTAGCACCTCAAGCTAGGGGAGGAGGTCAGCAGCGGGTGCTTGGGGAGGTCCTCGGGGAGGCAGGACAGGCGGTAGAGTGGATGTGCAGGGTAGAAGTGCCCAGGGCCATTTCTATGCAGCTCCAGCCAGGGCAGAGGCCGAGGCATTTGATGATGTGTTCACATGTATGGTTCTTTTATGCCATCAGTCCGATTCAGCCTTATTTGATCCTTGTTCTTGTTATTCATATGTGTAGGCTTATTGTGTGCGTCGATTGGGAGTAAGTCATGAGCCCTTATCGGTGCATTTGTGTGTTTTGACCCTAGTAGGGGATTCTTTAGTAGTGGATCGGGTTTGTAGATCCTGTGTGGTTATTATTAAGGGGCAGGACACTCTGGGTGATCTTATTGTGCTCTGTATGGTTGATTTTAATGTGATTCTGGGCATGGATTGGCTATCCCCTCACCGGGCCATCTTGGATTGCTATGCCAAGACCGTTACTTTAGCCATGCCTGGCATTCTACCGGTGGTGTGGTAGGGCTCTTGTAGTCACACATCGGTCGAAGTGATTTCTTATGTTCAGGATCAGAGGCTGGTGGCTAACGGATGTTTGGCATATTTGGCGTATGTTAGAGATGTTAATAGGGAGAGCCCTACAGTTGATTCAGTGCCTATAGTCCGAGAGTTTGCTGATGTGTTTCCTACTGACTTTCCGGCCTACCCCAGAGCGAGATATTGACTTCGCCATTGATTTGGATCCGGTTACTCATTCTTTTTCTATCCCATCGTACCATATGGCACCTGCAAAGCTCAAGGAGCTCAGTGTTCAGCTTCAGGACCTCTTGGGTAAGAGGTCCATTTGACCCAATGTATCGTCTTGGGATGACCTAGTCCTATTTGTGAAGAAGAAGGATGGCACCATGCGAATGTGTATTGATTACTGGTAGCTGAATAAGGCGACGATGAGGAACCGTTACCCCATGCCTCGTATTGATGATCTATTTAACCAGCTTCAGGGTGCCACAGTGTTCTCTAAGATTGACTTGAGATCTGGCTACGGACATCCCTAAGACAACATTTAGGATTCATTATGGCCATTATGAGTTCCTAGTGATGTCTTTTGGGTTGACTAATGCTCATGTCGCTTTCATGGACTTGATGACTCGTGTATTCAGGCCGTATATGGACTCCTTCGTCATAATTTTTATTGATGATATCTTAGTATACTCGCGGAGCAATGGTGAGCATGAGCAACATCTGTGGATAGTGCTCCGGACTTTGACAGATCATCGGCTTTATGCCAAGTTTTCAAAGTACAAGTTCTGGGTAGAGTTTGTAGCATTCTTGGGGCACGTGGTATCTAAGGATGGCATTATGGTGGATCCAGTGAAGATTGAGGTTATCCGTGATTGGGCTAGGCCCACTTCTGTGATTGAGGTTCGGAGCTTCGTCAGATTGGCAGGGTACTACAGGCGCTTTGTCGAGGGATTCTCCACTATAGCAGCACCTCTGACTCGGTTGACTCTCAAGGATGTTCCCTTTGTGTGGTTGGAGGAGTGTGAGAGGAGCTTTCAGAGGCTTAAGGAGTTGCTTACCACCGCTCCTATATTGACTCTTCCAGTAGAGGGCGAGGGCTTCACGATTTATTGTGATGCATTCGGCGTTGGTTTTTGTTGTGTTCTGATGCAGCAGGGCCGGGTTATTGCTTATCCGTCGAGGCAGTATAAGCTGAATGAGAACAACTACCCCACTCATGATCTGGAGTTGGCAGCAGTAGCTTTTGCGCTTAAGATCTTGAGGCATTACCTTTATGGAGTTCATTGTGAGATCTACACCAATCACCAGATCCTTCAGTATATTATGAGCCAGAGGGATCTTAATTCGAGGCAGCGCCGTTAAATTGAGTTCCTGATGGACTATGACCTCTCTGTTTTCTACCACCCGAGCAAGGCAAATGTAGTAGCGGACGACGCCTTGAGTCGGAGGGCAGGGAGTATGGGTAGTCTAGACTTCCTTTCTTTTTCAGAGTGACCTTTGGCTATGGGCCTTCAGTCTTTAGCAAATCAGATCTATAGTCGTCAGTTAGAGGATGAGGTGTTGATGGCACTTAGGGGCAGGGTTTTGGCAGGTGATGTAGGGCAGGTTACCCTAGATTCAGATAGGGTTTTGAGGTTTGCTGGCCGTTTGTGTGCTCCTAGAGTTGGTGATTTGATCCAGTTGATCCTTAGCGAGGCCCATGATTTTTGATATTCTATCCATCTGGGCACAGCTAAGATGTATCGCGATTTGAGGCAGCACTACTGGTGGAGCGGTATAAGGAGGGACATCTCAGACTATGTGTCCCATTGCTTGTGTTTCCAGCAGGTGAAGGCCGATAATTTGAGGCCAGGTGGAGAGTTGCAGAGATTACCCATTCCTGAGTAGAAGTGGGAGCGCATCACCATGGACTTTATTGTGGGGTTGCCACTGACTTCTAGAGGTATTGATGGCATTTAGGTCATTGTGGATCTATTGACCATGTCAGCACACTTCATCCCAATTCATTCCTCCTTCAACACTGAGAGGTTAGCTCGTATATACATTCGGGAGATAGTCCGTCTACATGGTGTGCCTATTTATATCATTTCAGACCGGGGTTCACATTTCACTTCTAGCTTTTGGAGAGTACTTCAGGAGGATTTGGGCACTCGTGTTGATCATAGCATAATTTTTAACCCGTAGACCGATGGCTAGTCTGAGCGTATTATTCAGGTTCTTAAGGATATGATGTAGGGTTGTGTTATGGATTTTGGAGGCTAGTGGGACCAGTTCTTACATTTGGCGGAGTTTGCTTACAACAACAGCTATCATTCCAGCATTCAGATGGCCCCATTTGAGGCCTTATATAGTAGGCATTATCGCACTCCAGTTGGTTGGTTTGAGTCTACGGAGCCTAGGCCGAGGGGTACAGATCTGTTTCAAGAGACCTTGGAGCATGTGAGGTTGATTCAGGATAGGCTCATGATGGCTCAAAGTAGACAGCAGAGTTATGCAGATCCCAGGCGTCAACCGATGAGATTTTCTGTGGGAGACAGAGTATTCCTCCGAGTATCGCCCATGAAGGGCGTGATGAGATTTGGGAGGCGGAGCAAGCTTAGCCCAAAGTATATTCGGCCTTTTGAGATTTTGAGGACAGTTGGTGTGGTGGCCTATGAGTTAGCTTTACCTCTAGCATTCTCAGCTATTCATCAAGTTTTCCATGTTTCGATGCTATGTCGGTATGTTCCAGATGAGTCTCATGTGCTCTAGTGTGATGCCGTCGAGTTGGATGATCGCCCGACCTATATTGAGGAGCCAGTTGTTATTTTGTCTAGTGATGTAATGCAGCTGAGGTCGAGAGCCATTCCTTTAGTTAAGGTCCATTTGAGGCACCGTCCAGTTGAGGAGGCTAATTGGGAGACCGAGCAGGAGATCCAGGAGTAGTTCCCCAGTTTATTTGAGCCCTCGGGTACTTCTTGACTCTTACTTTTGTGGACGAAAGTCCTTCTAGTAGTTGATGTTGTAATGGCCTTTCAGGTCATTTGCCTGTTTGTGCCTCTTTTCTATCGTTTAGATCATTCCTGTAGCGATCCCAAGTAATTTCTTACTTGCTGGCACTGTAGGTTCGGTCGCATGGTCGTTCGTTTGGTTTTTATTCCTTATTTCCTGTTCTGGAGCTTTTTAACCTTAAAATTTTGATTTCGGTCACAACTTCAGGTAAACAATTTCAGATGGGATTTTTGACGGTTCTATCAGCTCTGGAGCTACCACATTAGGCTAGAAGCATAGTTGGCCTGAGTCCCGAGGCTTCCGGTGTGATTTTGGGGCAAGTTAGCTCTTTTGCCTTCGAAATTTGGCTTAAAGTTGACTTTGGTAAACATTCTTGGTAAACGCACTCGGATGAGAATTTTGTCAGCGTGGTTAGATCCGAAATGCCAAGTTTGGTCTAAAATGATCCTTCGAGAACTTCTGGGATCTTCCGATCAAATTGTGAGGCCTCCGGTAGAATTTTGCTAAAATGTCCCATTGGGTGTGGGACCCACTTTTCATCGAAACGACCTCTTATGGAAATTTTGACTGTGCCATTGAGTCCGGAATGTTGAATTTGATGGGGTATCATATCTCGTTTGTGTGCATGGGGTTCCGAACAAATTCTTGGAACCCCGTCGGAGTTTTGGAATTGTCCAACTCTCAGCTGGTGCAGACACTCCATCTTACCGCATTCTCGGGATAGGCTCCGCGTTTGCGGAAGTGTAAGGGTGTCTACTCTGCGCTCGCGGGCCAGTGGCCGCGTTTGCGGAGGTGTGAGATTTTTTTCTCCGCGTTCGCGGAGGTCTGTGGGGTAAGGTGACCTCCTTCACCGCGTTCATGGATAAAGTACCACGTTCATTGAAGTGTGGACCCTTTGCCTCCGCGTTCGCGGGCTCCTTGCTGTATTCGCAGAGTGCTGTCTGTTTCCTCTCCACGTTCGCGGATGAGTTGGCGCGTTCGCGGAGGTATGCATGTCTGGCAGTTTATATATAAGTTGAGGTCGAGCTCATTTGAAGGAAATGTTTAGAAATTCATATCTCTCTCATCTTTCATCGATTTTGCGGTGATTCAAAGTCTCATGCGTTCAGAGTCTCGTTGGAAGTGTGGGTCTTTGCTCGGTTTGCATTGGGTATTCCTCGATTTCCGTGAATTCGAGGCTTGTAGTTGTAAAGTTTTGTATTTTCTTGTGTTGGCTGTTCGGAGCTGATCCGAGCCCCAATAGTTGTTCCATTTTGGAGTACAAGTTCGAGGGAGGATTTTGAACCTTTTCACGCAGTTAATTCTGGAAAATTCGAAGCGGGTCCCATGTCTCCTAATTTTGACTTCAAAATTTGTGTGTGTCCGATTGTGATGATTTTAGTGTCTAAACGACCATATAGATGCTGTGAATTTATTTTTTACAGTGTGGAAACAGTATGAGGCCATTGGAAGGGGAAAGCTCAGGCAAAGGGGTTTGGAGCGCGCGTGATCGACCGTCTGGTAGGTTACAACTTCCCTTCTTTTTTAGATTAAGCTTGAATGCGTGATTACTTGTCGACTCATGTGAATCTGGGTTGGGTAGCTAGTACTTCTTTTCTTCTTCTCTGATTTTCTGAATTTGCTTGTGTTTTGTTGATAGCGGTGATTTATTTTCCGACCTTAGAATAGGTTAGGTAGTATTGCCTTAGTCCCATGCCCCTGATTGACTTGAATATGTATCCGACGTCGATTCGGATGACTAGATCCTTGTAGACTGGTATAGCAGACGTTGTTCTGATAGTATAGGCCTTAGTTTAGGTGTTTTCATGGCTTTTCGGATTTCCTATTCTTTCTCTTCCTATCTCTGCGGTTCTGGGGTGCTGCCGGAAGATTTAGCGATGTCCCGCGGTGTCTAGTCTTGTGTTGAGATGATTGGTGGTGGCTTGGTTCAACTCGAGGTGGCTTGGTTCAGTTCGAGGCGGTTAGCTCCAGTTCGAGTCTGACGTTACAAGGTTAGAGTTCGTTATTTTCAACTTGAGACTGTTGAGCTAGGGCTGCTAGCTCCAGTCTGATGCTGATGTTACACGGTTAGAGTCCGTTATTTCCAGCTCGAGACTGTTGAGCGAGAGGTGTTATTTCCAGTCCGAGGCTAATCTTACATGGTTCGAGTCTGTTATTTCCAGCTTGAGACCGATGATTGGGTTCGAGGCCCATGTTCTATTATTTACGATTCGAGTATGTTATTTTTGGTCCGAGGCTGATGTTGCACGGTTAGAGTCCGTTATTTCCAGCTTGAGACTGATGATTAGGTTCGAGGCCCAGGTTATATTATTTACGGTTCGAGTCCATTATTTTTGGTCTGAGGCTGATGTTACACGGTAAGAGTCCGTTATTTCAAGCTTGAGACTGATGATTGGGTTCAAGGCCCAGGTGTTATCTCTATCGAGTTCGAGGCCCAGGTGCTATCTTTATTGGGTTCGAGGCCCATGGGTGTTAAGGCTTATGAAGTTGGGTTCCTTTATTTCCGTAGAGTAGAATCTCTATGTATCTTTCGGGCTAATGGGGGTCCGTTCAGGTTCTTGTTTGTCTATGCTTGAGTGTGCCTCATGGGTCTTATAGAGGGCTAGTTGGTTTTAGTCATGTTATTCTTAGCATTACTTTCCGTTTATTCTATTTTTGTTCTATTGACCACTGTTGTGTTTGATTCTATCTTGTCTGCTTGTTTTTACCTTTCTTGCTCAGTCGGCCTATGATGCCTATAGGGTACCTGTTGTTTTGGTACTTATGCTACACTCTGCATCTGTTTTATGTGATGCAGGTCCGAGCACTAGTTCTAAGCATTGAGTTCAAGCCTACAGTTGTCTGTTCAGGAGACTAGGGTGCGCACATGGCATTTTGGGATTACCTGTCTCCTTCTATATTTATATTTTGACTTGTCTTTTGCTTTCAAGACAGTTTGTTTCTGTGGTCCACTTCTGGGACTTGAACTCTTGTTAGTAGCTCTATACTTGTGACTTCCATGTTCTGGGAGGTGTCTTTGTATATATTGTTTTTGTTTCGTTGCAGCTTTCTCTTATGTGTTCTTATTTTACGCTTCTGCTTAGTTGAGGTTAGGTTCCACCCTTAGTCCCATTTGTGTTCTCTTCTGGGATAGGGTTTTTGTTGACCTACTGGTGGGGTGGTAGGCGCCATCATGACTCGAGAGATCGGGTTGTGACAGATTCATTCTTAAGGCTACAAATAGTTACTTAGGGTTTTATTTTGCAGAAATTTTTCACGTTTTGAGACAAGTTTTTATCGACAAAGACTATAGCTTTCTTGTTTTTTCTTATCTTTTGGATAATTGATCAACGTTTGATCTTGGATTCCAGTTCTAAATAAAAACTAAGTGATTTTCATTATTGTATGTTTTCACGTCTAAATCTTCACCAATGTTTCACTATTGTTTTGTTATTGATATGAGCAGGTAAGCACCACAACTAGGGTTGTGGGAACCATGACTAGGTAGCAATGCTAAGATCCAGCACGAATGACTATTAATTGATGCCTCGCATGCTTTGCTTCTATTTTCTTATTGATTGCTTTCTAATTAGTCCATGCGTTAGAACCTGCCACTATTCCTCAATCGCTCGAGAGATAAGGATATGATTAGGAAAATCTAGAAATGAATGAACTCCACAATCTATAAACTTGTTGTGATGATTCGAGCCTGAGAGGGGATAGTTTCCTGAACGAGAAAACAAGAGTTAATAATGCAAACACTCTAAGACTAAGAGGTGATGAGTGATATTCACCTAATAGGGCTGACAAGTGTTTAGGTATTCTTAACTTGCTAAAATGCATGTCTCGCATCGAATGCTGGTTATTTTTGTAAAATGTAAGTTGTATTTCGATTGTCATGGGGAACAAAATCTTGGTCTCTTCTAATTTATAATCAGAACCTCGAAATTGTCACCTATTATTATAACTACTGGATTCTAAATACAATTGGTTATTTGAACACTAAAAAAACCCAATATTTATTTTACATAGTTTTTATTTTTAGAAATATACTCCACAACTGAATATAAGAACTAGTAGACTTATTTCTTCTGTATTCCTTGTGGGATCGACCTCAACTCTTGTTTGGTTCTATATTTGACTTCCACCATTTTATACTTCTTCAGTGAAGAAGAATTGGCCCCTAGCAACAACCGTTAGCCCCAAGAGGACAAGGTCAACAACAGGTGCATTTGGTTGTGGATGATGATGATGCAGATATGGGTGGTGCTGAAGCAACTGGAGCGATAGTGCTCCCACCGTTGCATCCAAGAGTGAAATTCACCGTCATAAGCATGATGATTTCGTTATTGAACCAGAAAGGGCTATTTAGAGGAATAGCCGGGGAGGACGCTAAACAACATTTGATGAACTTCGTGGGAACTTGTAAGTCAACTAAGATTCCAAGGATCAGCCAAACAACAATGCAATTGAGATTATTTCCACTATCACTAACTAGAGAAGCAACAAATTGGCTGAATGAATTACCTCATGATTGGATCATTAAATGGGTGGAGTTGAAAGAGGCATTCTTGGAAAGATTTTACCTATAGGCAAAGGAGCTAAAGTTGAAAGATGAGATAGGTGCCATGAAGAAGTTACCAGGACAAGCACTGGATGACACATGATGGAGGTTCAACTAGAATCTTAAGTGATGCCCGAATCAAAACCTCATATACGTGCACTTGAAGCATGCATTTTATAGGTCACTAGACTTTGTGACCAAGCTAATAGTCGACAATATATATATGGAGGATCTTTCATGAGAAAAATTTTCCTAGAGGTTGTAGCTATTATGGATGACGTCTCAAAGAATAATATGTCATGGCGCATCAGGGACTCAGACATTTGTCACCTTGGGTTCAAATTTGAATTGTCACTCGAGGAGCGAAAGAGAGAAGAAGAATGTGATCAGGGCATGGCTCATGTGGAAACACAGATTGATCAGTTGACCAAACACTTTTTATCTCAGGATGCTAGAAGAGTAAATATAGTTTAAGTCGCTAGTCGACGTGATGAATATAATCCTGATTTCGATAAAGATGTCAAGTATATGAACAATCTGGGGGTTTCTAGAAATATAACTCAGGAAACCAAGGTTATAATTTATGGAATTACGGTCAAAACTTTCAAAGAGACGGCTATGCTGACAGGTTAAGAAACAAAGAACAAGGTAACTGGAACAATAGGGACGGCTATAAGAATGATCGAAGTGGTGTTTACCTCCCTCCTAGAAATAAAGATAGAGTTAGTAATGGGTGTGGGAACACCAAGATAGAGGGCATGTTAGCTAGAGTACTGCAAAAGGTTGCATCTATAGACTCAGGAGTGAAAGCTCTAAAAAGTGATTTCTCTAACATGAGCCAGCTTGTTGACTCACACTCTACATCCATCAGGTAGTTAGAGCAGTAATTGGGGCAGTTGTGCGCATCACTAAATCAGAGAAAGAATGGTGCTCTTCCTAGAGATACCATTCAAAATCAAAAGAAAGATGATCACTGCATGGCAATTACAAATAGGAATTGAAAAGCACTTTCGTGACCTATACCTACAAGTATTGAGCAGGAAAGAGATGTTGCATCTGATAAGGACAATCAGGGTGAAAATGATGTAGGTGAGAAAATACTAGTTGAGGCAGTGGAACCTGAAGAAGTAGAAGTCAATCCTGAAGTTCTGGAAAGGACTAAGGATGTAGATTAGCAAACTATAGGAGTTTCACGGCCTGTGCAAGAAATACCTAGGCCACCACTACCATTTCCACATAGGCTGAGAAAAAAACCGAAGAATGTAAATTTGTCAAATTCTTATCTATGGTTTGGCAAATTTCTGTTAACAATCAGTTGGTAGAAGCTTTGGAACAAATGTTGGGATACACCAGGTTCATAAAAGATTTGGTTATAAAGAAGAGGTTGGTGAATTTTGAAGCAAAACGAACTTGCACATAGTGCTATTACTATAAGGTCCCTTGTGCAGAAGAAAGAGGATCCTGGAGCTTTCACTATCCCATGCACAATTGGATCGCTGAATTTTTCTAAGGCATTTTGTGACTTAGGAGTAGTATTAACCTGATGTCGTTAACCATTTACAAGCAATTGGGTTTGGTAGATCCCAAACAATTATCCATGCGATTATTAATGGCAGATATGTCCGTTAAATGGTTTGTGGTTATTCTCTATGATGTGCTAGTAAAAGTTGAAAGCTTCCTTTTTTCAGACAACTTTGTTATTCTGGACTGTGAGGTGTCTTTTGAGGTCCCCATAATTTTTGGGAGGCTATTTTTTGCCACAGGTAGAGCACTTATTGACATAGAGAGTGGAGAGCTGAGGTTCAAGTTGAATGATGAAGAAGTGAAGTTCAATGTTTGTATATCGATGAAACAACCACGAGATATGAGTGTGGTGTCAGTTATTGATATCGCAAAAGAAGAGATTATAGAAGTGTTTATTGTGGAGAGGATGGCACTTGAGACATTAGCCACTATTATAATGAACTTTGATGAAGACCTCGGAAGTGATTTTGTAGAGACTGCAAATGCTTTACAGGGGATGGGTTCATATTGATATGTGCCTAAGAAGCTTGATCACTATTTGAAAAACAAACCAACTCCTCCAGCCAAGACATCAATTGAGGAACCACCTACATTAGAATTGAAAAAGTTACCCTGTCATCTCATGTATGCATTCTTCAGTGAGGGAAATACTTTACCTGTTATTATTAATGAAAATTTGAATAAGGTGCAAGTTCATGCATTGGTGGTGGTCTCGAAGAGGTTCAATAAAGCAATCGGGTGGATAATTGTCGACATCATAGGCACACCTCCAGAGATCTACACTCATAAAATCAGTTAGAGGAGGATTGTCACCAAAATATAGAATATCAAAGAAGATTGAACCCACATATGCTGAAAGTGGTGAAAAAGGAGATCATTAAATGGCTCAATGCGGGTGTCGTATACCCAATCTCTGACAGCCATTGGGTCAGTTGGATACAGTGTGTCCCTAAGAAGGGAGGAATGACGGTTGTAGCAAATGAGAAAAATGAATTGATTTCTCTCAAGCGAATGACATGCTAGTGAGTCTATATGGACTACATAAAGCAGAACAGCTGGACTTTGAAAGACCATTTTCTGATGCCATTCATGGATCAAATGCTGGATAGATTAGCAGGTAGAGGTTGGTATTGTTTTCTTGATGGCTACTCAGGATATATAACAAGATATCGATTGCTCCTGAAGATCATGAGAAAAAAACCTTTACATGTACTTATGGTACCTTTGCATTCAAACGCATGCCATTTGTATTGTGTAATTCTCTAGCCACATTTCAGTGATGTACAATGCTGATCTTCTCGAACATGGTAGAAGATAAGTGTTCATTGATGATTTCTCTTTGGTAGGTGATACTTTTGATGACTATTTGTTGAATCTTAGAAGGGCACTACAGAGATGTGAAGAAGCTAACCTGGGAAGGCATCATATTGGGGCATAAAATCTCTGAAAAAGGACTTGAGGTAGACAAGGAAAAAATTAAGGTTATTGAGACGCTACCGCCACCCATCTCTATAAAAGGCATTCAGAGTTTTCTAGGGCATGCAAGGTTCTATCGGAGATTTATCAAAGACTTCTCCAAGATTACACATCTTTTGTGCAAACTGTTAGAGAAGGAGGTAAAATTAAACTTTGATGAGGTATGTTAAAAAGCTTTTGTGTGCCTGAAAGAGAAACTGGTGTCATCTCCAATCATTATTGCTCTAGATTGGTCTAAACCATTTGAGGTGATTGTCTGATGCTAGCGGGTTGGTTTTGGGAGTTGTGCTAGTGCTAAAGCGAGACAAAACTTTCCATCTTATTAATTATGTTAGTGAGTCGCTAAATTGAGCTCAGTGAAACTACACAGTCACAGAACATGAATTGTTGGCTATTGTTTATGCCTTTCAGAAACTGTGCACACAAACCATGCTGCTTTGAGGTACTTAATTGCAATAAACGATTCAAATCCAAGGTTGATCAGGTGGGTGTTATTGTTACAAGAGTTTTAGTTTGAAGTCAAAGACAGGAAATGTTGCGAGAATCAGGTGGCAAATCACTTGTCTAGATTAGAGGCAATGAAACAAGCTGGTGCTGAACATGAAATTGATGACTCATATCCCGATAAGCGGTATTGGCCGCTACTCTTGATATTATTCCTTAGGATGCTCACTTTGCTAATTATCCTGTTAGTGAGGTGATGCCAAAAGACCTGGCGTACCTTCAAAAAAAATGTCTTGCATGATGTGAATACGTACTTTTGGGATGAGCCTTACTTATTAAGAGTGTGCTGAAAATTTGATTAGCCGTTGTGTTCCCGAAGTAGAAATTCTAAGTTTCATGGAATCTGGTCACTCTTCTCCTGTTGGGGGACATTATGTTACTGCTCGCACGGCTTAGAAAATACTTCAATGTGGGTATTACTGGCCCATGATTCATAGAGATGTTCACGACCTAGTGAAGAGCTATGATAAATGTCAACGGCAAGGGACTATCTCTAGGCGTCATGAACTACCTATGAATCCCATTCTAGATGTGGAAATCTTTGATGTTGGGGGTATTGATTTAACGGGGCCCTTTTTTAGTTCCTATGGGCAAAAGTATATCTTAGTGGCAGTCGACTATGTGCTAAACTGGGTGGAAGAAGTGTCATTTCAAGATAATGAAGCAAAGAGTGTTGAACGGTTTTTGAGAAAGACCATTTTCTCTCGATTTGGCACACCAAGAGCGATTATCAGTGATGGGGGATCTCACTTATGCAATAAGATTTATAAGACCCTATTTGCCAAATATGGTTGATGCAGCATAAGATAGTGACATCTTATCACCCGCAGACGAGTGGACAAGTTGAAGTGTCCAACAGAGAGATGAAAGAGATTTTGGCAAAGTTTGTAAATGCCAATAGAACTTACTAGGCACGGAAACTTGATGATGCACTCTGGGCTTATCGAACAACTTTCAAGTCATCAACAGGTATGTCACCTTACTAGTTGGTGTTTGGAAAGGTATGTCATCTTTCTATTAAGTTTGATCACAAAGCATTGTGGTCCCTAGAAAAGTTCAACATGAGTTGGAAAGATGCGGCAAACATGAGGTTGTATCAAATTAATGAGTTGGGAGAGTTCTGGCTACAGGCATATGAGAAGTCTGTATTGTATAAGGATAAAATTAAGTTATACCAATACACACACATTGAGAAGAAGGAATTCAGCCCCGGAGACATGGTGTTGTTGTTTAATTCAAGACTCAGGTTGTTTCCAAGGAAATTGAAGTCCAAAAGTCAGGATCATTGCAGTGTCAAGAGTGTTACCCAATGGCGTAGTTGAGTTTGAAGCACCAGATGGGGTGAAGTTAAAATTGACAGCGAGTGAAGTTGTACATAGGGGTTCCAAAAGAGGTGAAACTAGTGGAGGAACTCCAACTTGATGAAGTCTGAGTAATCAAGTAACACGTGTCACACCGCGACGTTAAATTGTGCACTACTTGTGAGGCAACCCAAGATGTAATTATTATAAGTAGTTTATTATTGTTTCATTTTTCAAATTTATAGAGCCATTGTGTGTTGAATGGTTGCAGGAGGAAAATGGTGCTGAAATATTTAACCATGGAATGGTAGACAGTCTGTGAAGACCTAAACGGTTAATGAAAAGAGAAGTAGACCAACCGTAAAGCAATGGGAGAAGATTTCTTGTACACATTCACGAATGGTTTATGGTCCATTCACATGTTTATGGACCGTTTAGCCTTTCGTGAATGTCCATGTAAGTCTCCTAAATTTGCCAAAGTGTAAGACCACGAGTGGCTATAGGACCGTACAACTCTTCACAAGTGCATGTACGGTCTATGAAAATCCTGACGATCAACCTAAAGTGAGCCGACCCAGTCCGACCCAAAACCCTAGTTCTCTTTAAAAAGGCTTCCAAGCCAAAAGAAATAGTTTTCCTCCTCTCTTTTGAATAATAATGCCTTCTAAGAGAAAAAGGGTCATTCTGACTCGCCCACAATTGAGGAGTTCATAGGGCACATAGTTAAAAGCATCATTAATCATCAAAATCTTAATCTTTCTTTGTGTTTTTGAGGTATTTGAAGTAAGTATTCAAGCTTTATCGATTATAACTTGAAATTGAGGAGTTCAAGTTTGAAATCGATGAAAATTGATGGATTGTGTTGTAGAATTTTATGCGTGTGAGTATAATGAATGGGTGTTGTCAATACTATCAATTATGTATGTTTTAATTCGATTTGCTAGGTTGGTTTTGAAAGGAGTGTGAAATTTTGTTTAAGTGTAAGTTTACGATGGGATTAACGATCCGTAAATATCACCAGAGACCGTTATACCTCTCGTGAACCACACCTAGATCACCACCTACTGAAGCACCATTTATAGAGGCTTATATGGACCATAAACCCTTTCATGGACTGTATAGTCTCCCGTATAATTTTTTTTGGAAAAGATAAAAAATATTTTATGTTCTCGTTGTAAAGTAAGTGCCCTTTCCCAATGTTAGATTTAGTGACAACATTCTTAAGGGAAATCGCCACCATTGTATAAATACACAGGGGAAGTCTGAGTACTCGTTAGTGTCGTCATTAAATTGTGTACAAGTTCTAACTCTAATTCTCATAGGTACAATGACTAAAACAAGGCACAAAACTGCACAACTGCACCTCTCCCCACCCTAGTCCTTCAGACGGCTTGGAAATGAAGCCTACAGTGACTCGGGCGTTCATTGTGAGACCAACATCAAACCACATTCACCAAGAGCGACTAGATCTCAAATATCTAAATAAGTTGAACAACCCGAAGCCACTCCTTTCAAGTTTGAAGAGGATGGAGAGGGCTCAAGAGTGAAAATGAGTCTGGAGATTAACCCAATGCCTTTGGCTATAATCCAGCTAATATTGGGGTGATGAGAAAGAAGGTGATAAGGAAGAAGACAACACAAACAATGACAGTGAGGGCAGTAGTGACACTATTAGGAGATTTGTTCGCGGTAGAGAGGCATATCCAACTATCCGGCGTCATCTTGTTGAAGTTATTAGAGCCATATGGGCAGTCCTTGGTTCAAGGGACATATTCTACTCTGGCATTTCTATGAAGTGGAGCGGCATGGGCAAAAGACCAATTTCGACTGAAAGCAGGATCGTTGATAGGAACCTGTCTGCTATTTCGGAGATCCACGATCAGAGACATCACTTTGAATGGATGACCAGACAATTGGAACACTATGGAAGGCATTTAACACGGGAGTTCTACAACTCATATGCTACTACCTAGTTGAACTCAGTGACTACTGAAACATAAAAAAAGAAAAAGAAAGCTGCAGCTATGCAATTGGCACCACTAAATCAGGTGCAACTTCATGGAGTAAATGTGGATATCTCAAAAATGACTATAAAAAGGTTCTTGTATGGTCCAAACTTTACAGCACACATAAAGGTTGGGTTATACGAGCATCGACACCATATGGTTACAAATCAGTTCGAGATGATTGATCCCAATCTGCGAGAGGACATAATGACATGGATTGCTAGGCTTATTGCTACTGAGGGTTGTACCATGGGTGACAAACCTGAGGCTACACATCACAAAGGCCTCATTGACTTTTGTGGCAAAATTCTGGTGGGTTGTGTTTCATGCACAGTTGGGGCCAGCAACAAATATAAACACCATCTCTCCCTCACAGGCATCTTTAGTAGCCTGTATCATGGCCCCATATGCATTGAATGCGGGACGTCTGATTGACACAGAAATGAGGGATCATGCCTCGAATAAAAAAGTCGGCCTTCCCTTTCCTTTTCTGATTTGGAGATTGTGCAACCATTCTTCGGTGTCGGCTAACTAGTTAGTTAATCATTGAGCCGATGCTACCAAAAACACATCAGCAACCTTAATCAAAGATCTGGCTAATCCATTGTACAGAAAAAGTGCAGTCAGGGCAGCGCCACCATTAGCTATTGTGCCAAACATACTGACAAGTCAGCACCAGGTTAGATAGTAGCAAGAGATGCTAAAGATGAGACAGCTCAGGAAGATAAAAAATTATGCCTCCGACAACATCTACTTCTTTTGCCACATGTATAGGTACCATGATTCCCTAGGATTTTTTTAGAGAAATTGGTGGCAGAGCAGCGACAAACCAAAGTAATATTAAATCAGGTAGTCGATAAACTGCCGCAAGTCATCCAGAGTCAAGTTAGAGCTGCTGAAGATAGATTGAAGGATGAACTCTGAAGGGAGATTGTTGTGATGAAAGGCTACATTGATGGTCTGGAAACACATTTTATGAGCCAGGTAAATGCCTTGAGTTTTGTTGACGTTGTGTCCATGCTGACTTAGTAAGATACTATGTAGGTAGATATTGCAAAACTGGCTGACAAACCAGTAGAGGTGCCTTTGATTATTTCAATAGATTCACTGATCGATCTGTTTAGATGCCCCTAGAAACGGGAACATTGGGTGATATTTAGGGTGATCTCTCTAGGCCAATGTCAGAAAAGATGAAGGGAAAGAAAAAAGACCTTAAATCTACCCTCTTCGATGAGTCTCCGAAAGTGGAAGCAAAAATAGTCCGTAAAGTTGCAAAAGCTTCTAAGAGAGCTACGCGAGAAAAAAAGCACAAGAGAAGCAGCAACATGATGAATTGAGATTGGGATCCTTCGGGAGTGATATCCCTGTGACAACGGCTAGTGGGTCACTGAATGATCTTACCATTATGATCGAAAGCCGTGACCCAGAGAAAGAGCCTCCAACATAGAAGGCACCCAGCTGATGTGGGTGCCAACATCCCACTTACTACAGACGCCTAAAGCGTCATAGGTATGACCCCTCCTCACAGCCCTTTATTTTGTACTTTGAGGGCAAAACATTATTTTGGGGGAGGGGGGTGGATGGTCAACCTGCCATTATCTAGTTGTAGTGTGTTGGTTGGCTTAGTTGTTTTTTCTTGTATAGTACTGTGAAATTGTAGAAGTATGTGCAGTGAAAAAGTGTTTTTGTGTTACGTATGATAAAAGCAACCTTTGATTTTGAAGTTTACTGTCTAGGATCTTTGTGCGACATTTCATGTACTTACGTGTTAATCATTGCTAGTTAGAACATGAATTTGTTGACTGAATGCTAGAGAGTGGAAGCATGTGCCATAAGTGTGTGAGTTTTTGTTTAAAGTCTTACTTTGTATGTACAAGCTAGTATTGCCAAGATTGTTAGATAGCTGGATAGGATAGGATCATAGGCCATTTTTGTTATATAACCCAAAATAGCCAAAAATGTCTACCAAATGAAATCATGAACCCTTTGAACCTTGTTTGAGCCTTAAAAAAATTATTTTTTTCATCCCCATTCGATGTCGTCCATGGTTCTCCAAAGGCACGAAGACACAACTCAGGCCAAAAGCCTAAGTTGAGGGTGAGCATGAGCAGAATGAAATAGAAAAGATTATCACTATTGTATCCTTAGTTTTTCCGAAGGAACGAAACCATAACAAAAGACAAAAATGGTTTAAGTAGATGGTGGATACAAAAATAATTGAAAGATGAAAAGAACATAAAAAAGAAGAAAAGAAAATTATGTGTGTGTCGGGATGCGAGAAAGCTAAAAAGGGAGTTGCGAGAGAGAAAGAAAGGACAGAAATGCCTAAAAAAGATTTGTGTGCCAGAAAGTAACTTTGGGGAACCAAGGTAATCTAGTCACTCATATTCCCAAATATTTCATTCCCTAATCTGAGCCAATATTACAAGCCAATAATGTCCTATAGTGATCCTATTCCAGTTGTTCGATAGTTAAGGTATAAAAAATAAGGATAAGCCTACGGTATGTGTACTTGCATTGTCAGAAGTTCTTTTGGAGAGTGAGTATATCTATTTCTCCCAGTCTTATTGGAAATAATATGTGAGGGACTTCTTTGAGCTGAAGGCACTATGTTTGCATTTTCTAATCATTAAGTTGATTGAAAGAGTGTTGCTTGTAGAAGTATGATTGACTATCTGTAATGAAATGACGGCCATAGATCCTTGCATGTTAGCTAGACGATTGTGCGTGTGAATTTTTATGAAAGGAGTTGCTGCATATCTTTGATTATCTCATATGTACTTGAATGTCGGTTATTGGTCTTTTTTATAACTTGAAGACAAGCTATGTTTCTAAGTTGAGGGTGTTGATGTGCGTGAACTTATGGCACATTCGATGCCCAAAACAAAAGATTATTGCAAGTAATCAAGCATGTTTTTGTCGATATGATGCCTTTTGGTTGAAATGTGCAGGAAAAGCGGTTTTGAAAGTAATTGAAAGAGAAAAACATGAAATGAAAGTGAAGTAGCTGATGAGGGTATGCTATACGAGTCGTGGACCTCTATACAGACCGTGAAACTAGCCGCAAAGAAAGCCTGAAGGAGGAAAGAGTCAAGTGAAAGTTAATGAGACCCTATGCAGTCTGTGGCAACTTCTACGAGAGGGCTAGGAATCTGTGAAGTTGCAGGCTAAATTCAAGTTGAAGTCCAAATTTGAGGATAGTTGAACGAGACTTCATACAAGCCATGGAGAATTATACAACCCGTTTTGAGGCTCGTGGGAAGCAGAGGCAGAAAATGAATAAATTTTTCTAAGTGAGGGATTAGGGATGGCTTAAAGAGACCATGAAGATTTTCACGAGCCGTTTACTTTTCCATGAAAGACATCGACAGAATCACTTTCCTACTTCGACTAGGAATCATTCTTAAGACTATAAATAGTTACATAGGGTTTTATTTTGCAGAAATTCATTATGTTTTGAGAAAGATTTTTATTGACAAAAATGATAGCTTTCTTATTTTTTCTTATCTTTTTGATAGTTGATCACCGTTTGATCATGGATTCAAGTTCAAAATAAAAAACTAAGCGATTTTCATTATTGTAAGTTTTCACGTTTGAATCTTCATAATTGTTTCTCTATTTTTTTGTTGAGGATATGAGCAGCAAAGCTCCACAACTAGGGTTGTGGGAACCATGTGTAACACCTCGAATTCAAAAGAAAGGAATTTCTTGTTTTTCAAGTCTGGTGCTAGTACCAACAGAAGCAACCTACAAGTCGTAGGTCGATTACGGGCCGTAGGTCGAAACCATAGGTGGCAAGATGAATTTTTGAAAATGTCAAGGTTTAGGATTCCCTTTAAATTTGCCAGGATGGCCCATCATTCCATGAACGAGTTGTAGGTAAGGTCTTGTAGGTCATCCCAGGGTTAGTGAAATTTTGAAGGTCTATATTGGGACCAAGGGCTCGTATGTACGATCCTTAAGTGGACCAACGGACCGTACATGGCAATCGATATTCAAAGAAAAAAATTCTTAGCTTTTAAATCCCATCGGCGGTTGGACAGGATGGTCCGTAGTTAGAACTACAGACCGTAGGTCGCAACCGTAGGTCGGGATCCAGCAGTTATTTTAATGGCTTTTTGGTCTTTTCCCTAAATGATCTATTCCTAATCTAAGTAAGTTAAGCCCTAATCCTAGCCCCTATTAAGGGCTTCTAAGCCTAAATTCTACCCTTCCTAATAACTTTTCAACTTTTTCCAAAATACCTCCAATCTTCTCTCAAATATTTCTCTCCCTAGAAGCTTGAAGAAGAAGAAAAAGGTTCTAGGGTTTCCATTCAAGTCTCCTAAGTTCACCATTGATTTAATGATTTTTGCATCAAGGTATGATAGTTTTCACCTATGGAGTCCTTTCCTCCATAGGGTTCCTAAATTTTCCAATTTGTAAAGATTAGAATTCTCCAATTAAAATTAGGGTTTTCTTTTATCTCATGGATTCTTTCCAATTATGATCCAATCGATTGATTAATATTTACTTATGCGTGAATTGAGTTAATTGAATGATTTTAAGGTGAAATTATATGAGCCCATGCATTATTGATGATTTTTAAGCTAGAGTCTATGATGAAGTTTATGAATGATTAAAAGATGAATTTTATGAAGTTATGCATGTTCAAACTATGAAATTATGATGATTTAAGATTTGCTTTGATAATGAAGCATAAATGTTGATGATGTTGAATTGTGAAAGGATTTTTCTCACATGAAGGATTCATAAGGGTTGAAAGGTTTTCTCAACTAAACTTGAACCAAAGATTAAGGAGCTATTCTAATGAATAAAAAGGGTCAAGAGGCGATTACCCATGTTCCCTAATGATGAGACAAGAGGTGATTACCCATATCTATTAATGATACGATAAGCCATGAATTATGTCTATACCGTGGGATTTATCCTTAACACCGAGTGGACAAGTAGAGATTACCCATGTCCCATAAACTATGTGCCACCATAGATTGTCTTGATAGACATCAACTAGTGGATCCACTTAAGCTAGAAACCATGGTTCTTACCTTGGCAAGTAAGGACACCTCTTTTCGGTGTGTGTTAGACACCGGATTCCATGTTATAGCTCACATGGTCTAGTCGGTTAAGGCTAATTCCCCACATAATGAACTAAGGTTACTTTCTAAGGGTTTATTAAGCATATATTGTTTTAAGATTTGTACTTGCATTGACCGTGACTTTTACTTCATGTTTTCTCTCATGTCATCCTATGATTTAAACTTGTTCATGGTTTTTTTTTGGTATAGCCCTTTTAGCATGATTTTTTAACCTTACACGTAGTTTTCATACTTGGTATAATTTTGTACTAACGCATACTCTTGCCTACATATTTCTTACAAGTGTAGGATCCAACTTATCTCCATCCTTCCGTGGGTAGTTCGTTGTGACAGAGAATTTCAAGATTTTGTGAGTCTTCATATGTTCGAGGACATATGAGTTCCAAGCCTATGGTAGCAACATTGCGTGTGTTGACCCTTGTGGGGGAGTCTTTAGTAGTGGATCAGGTGTTTCAATCTTGCTTAGTTACTATCCAGGGGCGTGACACCCGGGCTGACCTTATTTTGGTAGATATGCTTGATTTTGATGTGATCCTGGGCATGGATCGGATATCCCCCTACCATGCTATTTTATATTATTTTTATATGACCGTTACCTTAGCCATGCCTGGTACTCCCCCGGTGGTGTGGTAGGGCTCCATTAGTAGCACACTGGTTGGAGTTATATCTTTTATTTGGGCTTGGAGGCTAGTGGCTAGGGGGTGTTATTTCTATATGGCTTATGTGTGTGATGTGATTAGGGAGGTCCCTCTAGTGAAATTGGTTCTCGTTGTCTATGATTTTGTAAATGTGTTTCCTACCGACCTACCTGGCCTACCACAGAGCGTGATATTGACTTCCCTATTAAGCTTGTGCCAGATACTCGGCCTATTTCTATCCCACCATATCAGTTGGTTCCTATAGAGATGAAGGAGCTCAGTGTTCAGCTTTAGGATCTCTTGGGTAAGGGATTCATCAGTCCTAGTGTATCTCCTTGGGGTGCTCCCGTCCTGTTTGTGAAGAAGAAGGATAGTATGATGCGCATGTCTATTGATTTAGGCAGCTGAATAAGGTGACAGTGAAGAACCTTTACCCCATGCCTAGGATTGATAATCTATTCGACCAGCTTCAGGGTGTCACAGTGTTTTCGAAGATTGATATGAGGTCTGGTTACCATTAGTAGAGGATTAAGGCAGCGGACATCCCTAAGACCATATTTAGGACTCGATATGGTCATTATGAGTTCCTAGTGATGTCTTTTGGGTTGATTAATGTCCCTGCCGCCTTCATGGACTTGATGACGTGGGTGCTCAAGTCGTAGCTTGATTTGTTTGCCATTGTGTTCATAGATGAAATCTCGGTATACTCACAGAGCGGGAGTGATCATGAGCAGCATCTAAGGATTGTGTTCCAGACTTTTAGAGACTAGTGATTTTATTCCAAGTTCTCAAAGTGTGAGTTTTGGCTTGAGTTTGTGGCATTCTTGGGGCAAGTGGTGTACAAGGATGGAATCATGGTAGATCCGGTGAAGATTGAGTCTATTCGTGATTGGGCTAGGCCCACTTCAGTTACTGAGGTTTGGATCTTCATCCGATTAGTAGGTTACTACAAATGGTTCGTGGAGGGCCTCTCCACAATTGCAGCACCTCTGACCCGGTTGACTCACCTTGATGTTCCTTTTGAGTGGTTTGAGGAGTGTGAGTTGAGCTTTCAAAAGCTCAAGGAGTTGCTGACTATTACCCCCATATTAACTCGTCCAGTTGAGGGTGAGGGGTTCACGGTCAATTGTGACGCATCTGGCATTGGTTTGGGATGTGTTTTGTGCAGCAGGGCTAGGTTATTGCTTATGCGTCGAGACAGCTTAGGCTACATGAGCGCAACTACCCCACCTATGACTTGGAGTTGGCGGCGGTAGTTTTTGCGGTTAAGATCTAGAGGCACTACATGTGTGGAGTCCATTGCGAGATCTATACTGATCATAGGAGTCTTCAGGGCATCATGAGCCAGAGGGACTTTAATTCGAGGCAGCATTACTGGATTGAGCTTCTGAAGGACTATGACCTCTCAATTCACTACCATTCAAGCAAGGTGAATGTAGTAGCGGACGCCTTGAGTTGGAAGGCGGTGAGTATGGGTAGTCTAGCCTTCCTATCTACCGTGGAGCGATTATTAGCTTTGGACATTCAGTCCTTAGCTAATCAGATGGTTCGGTTGGATGTTTCAGATTCTAGGCATGTTCTAGCGTATGTGGGAATTCAGTCCTCCCAACTAGATCAGATCTATAGCTATCAGTTTGAGGATGCAGCCTTGGTGGCACTTTGAGATTGGTTGTTAGTACGTGATGCTGATCAGGTTACCTTAGATTCGGATGAGGTGTAGAGCTTGATATGTTAGATTTTGATGTTATTCTTGGGATGGATTGGTTGCATTCTTGCTATGCTTCTATTGATTGTAGAACCCGTGTGGTCAAGTTTCAATTTCCAAATGAGCCTATCTTAGAGTGGAAGGGGGGAAATTCTATATTTAAACGTCAATTTGTTTCTTGTCTAAAAGCTAGAAAGATGATTTCTAAGGGTTGCATATACCATCTTGTTAGGGTGAGGGATGTGCATTTCGAAACCCCTACTCTTGAGTCTGTTCCCGTTGTTAATGAGTTTCCAAAAGTGTTTCCTGATGACCTACCTGGTGTTCCTCCCGAAAAGGAAATAGACTTTGGTATTGACCTTTTCCCCGATACGAAACCTATCTCTATTCCTCCTTATTGAATGGTTCCGGCTAAACTTAAGGAATTAAAGAAGCAATTGAAAGATTTGTTGGATAAGGGTTTCATCCGACCAAGTATCTCTCCATGGGGTGCTCCAGTTTTGTTTGTTCGAAAGAAAGATGGTTCACTTCGTATGTGCATTGACTATCGTAAATTGAACAAGGGTACCATTAAGAATAAGTATCCTCTTCCAAGGATAGATGACTTGTTTGATCAACTCCAAGGGCAAAGTTACTTTTCTAAGATCGATCTTCGTTTGGGTTATCACCAATTGAGGGTGAAAGAAGATGATATTCCAAAAACGGCTTTCCGAACTAGATATGGCCATTATGAATTACTAGTGATGTCATTTGGGTTGACAAATGCTCCGGCTGCATTTATAGATTTGATGAATAGGGTGTTAGACAATATCTTGATATGTTTGTGATTGTGCTCATAGATGATATTTTGATTTACTCAAGGAGTGAGGGTGAACATGCTGATCATTTGAGGATTGTGTTGCAAGTCCTCAAGGACCATCAACTCTTTGCAAAGTTTAGTAAATGTAGTTTTGGGTAAGTTCTGTGGTTTTTCTTGGTCACATTATCTCTGGCAAGGGTATTGAGGTAGATCCTAAGAAGACAGATGCGGTTAGGAATTGGCCTAGACCTCTATCACCTTCGGATATTCAGAGTTTCTTGGGTTTGGCTGGCTACTATAAGAGGTTTGTTGAAGGGTTTTCTTTGATTGCTTCCCCATTGACGGCTTTGACTAAAAATAAGGTTAAGTTCACATGGACCGAAGCATGTGAGAAGAGTTTTCAAGAATTGAAGGATAGACTTACTTCGGCTCCAATATTGACTCTACCGGAAGGGTCTGATGGTTTTGTGGTTTATTATAATGCTTCAAGCATTGGGTTAGGGTGTGTTCTCATGCAAAATGGAAAATTTATTGCTTATGCTTCAAGGCAACTCAAGATTCATGAAAAGAACTATCCTACTCATGACTTAGAATTAGCGGCGGTTGTGTTTGCGTTAAAGATTTGGAGGCATTATTTGTATGGTGTGCATGTTGACATTTTTACTGACCATAATATTTTGCAATATGTGTTCAAACAAAAAGATTTAAATCTTCTCCAAAGGAGGTGGCTTGAGTTGTTAAAAGACTACGACATGAGTGTCCTCTATCACCCGGTAAGGCTAATGTGGTGGCGGATGTTCTTAGTCGGTTGTCTATGGGTAGTGTTGCTCATGTTGAGGATGGTAAGAAAGAATTGGTTTGTGATGTTCATAGTTTGGCCCGATTGGGTGTTTGGTTGGTTGATTCCACTAAAGGTGGTGTTATGGTTCATATGGTTCCGAATTGTCTTTTGTGCAAGATGTGAAGACTAAGCAAGATCTTGATCCTAATTTGGTTGAGTTGAAGGAAGCGGTGCTCACGAAGTCCATTGAGGCTTTATTCCAAGGGGGAGATGGTGTGCTTTGATATCAAGGTCATTTGTGTGTTCCCGATGTAGATGACTTAAGAGGAAAAATTTTATTGGAAGCCCATAGTTCTCGATATTCCATTCACCTGGGAGCTACCAAGATGTACCATGATTTGTGGGAGGTCTATTGGTGGAATGGGATGAAGAAAGATATTGCGGAATTTGTGGCTAAGTGCTCCAATTGTCAACAAGTGACAGTTGAGCATCAAAAGCCGGGAGGTAAACCCATGACATTAGTATTCCTACTTGGAAGTGGGAAGATGTGAATATGGACTTTATTGTTGGTTTACCACGCACCCGGCGATAATATGATTCTATTCGGGTTATTGTGGATCGTATGACGAAATCAGCCCATTTCATTCCCGTCAAGGTTTCTTATTCGGCTGAGGATTATGCTAAGTTGTATTTGAGGGAAATGGTTAGGTTTCATGGAGTGCCTTTATCCATTATCTCCGATCGTGGTGCACAATTCACTTTTCAATTTTGGAAATCCTTCCAAAAGGGTCTTAGTACTCGTGTTAAGCTTAGTACGGGCTTTCATCCTCAAACCGATGGGTAAGCGGAACGTACTATCCAAACTTTGGAAGATATGTTGAGAGCTTGTGTAATTGATTTTAAGGGTAATTGGGATGATCATTTGCCTTTGATTGAGTTTGCTTATAATAATAGCTACCATTCTAGTATTGGCATGGCTCCGTTTGAGGCTCTTTATGGAAGGAGGTGTAGATCTCCTATAAGTTGGTTTGAAGTTGGTGAAGTTGCTTTGATAGGTCCCGAATTGGTACATGAGGCTATGGAAAAAGTTAGACTTATTAGAGAAAGGTTGAAAACGGCTCAAAGTCGACAAAAGTCCTATGCCGATGTTAGAAGGAGAGATTTAGAATTTGAGGTTAACGATTGGGTTTACTTGAAAATTTCACCCATGAAGGGTGTAATGTGGTTTGGAATGAAAGGGAAGCTTAGTCCCCGTTATGTAGGCCCATATCAAATATTGAGACGTGTTGGTAAGGTTGCTTATGAACTTGACTTGCCTAATGATTTGGCATCGATGCATCCAGTTTTCCATGTCTCATTATTGAAGAAATGTGTTGGTGATCTGACATCTATAGTGCCATTAGAGAATCTTGGCATAAAGGATAGTCTTTCCTATGAAGAAGTTTCGGTTGAGATTTTAGACAGGCAAGTTCGAAAGTTAAGGAATAAAGAAGTTGCTTCTATTAAGGTCCTTTGGAGGAATCAATTGGTTGAGGGTAGTACTTGGGAGGACGAGGCCGATATGATGTCCCGATATCCTCATCTCTTTCCCTCCGACCCTACTCTAGCTCGAGGTATTTAGTTCCTCATGGTTCATTCTTTTGGTTTCATGTGTCTTAGTTATTTCCATGATTCCTTGTTTATGCATGTTCATGAAGACTCTAATTTTGAGAAAATAAGCTAGCTTGATTGATTTTTCTATGATTATGTGCATTTGAGTGTGAATTGCATATAGACCTTATGAGTTGATATTTTGAACATGCTTTAGCTTGGAGTTGAAGTTTCCTCCTCGGATATGTGCATTTATATGATTGCATTCATGTTGAGCAGTTAGGTTAAGTTCCTACCTTCCTTGTGATATCATGAATCTCATTCAAGGATGAATGTTCCCGAGGGGGAGATATTGTAACACCTCGAATTAAGGAAAAGCCTAGGCGGGCAGGTCTAGTACTCAAAATGGACCCTGGAACCCTCCAAGGAGCCCTAAACAGGCCGTGAAGGGGACCACGGTCTGTTTGGGTAGTCGAGAAGAGTTTCCAGAAGCTGCACAGGCCGGGGTCACTTGATGGTGACCCATACGGCCCGTGGAGGACTTGACAGTTCGTCAAGTGAGTCGTGAAAAGCTCTTACTTGGGAAGGGTTCTCCCCTAGTCACGTAAGCTAGGGTTCTCCACTAGCTAGTGGATCCACGTAAGCTATATGTTAAGTAAACAGTCCTACCCTGGCAAGTAGGATGGCCCTATCGGTGTGGGGTTAGACACCGGGTTACATGTTGATAGCTCACATGGTCTTGTATAATGTATGCTAAGTGGCTTGTATGGGACCTTTCGGGATCTTGTACGCTATGTCACGTCTAGGGAGTACTTTAGGTCATGACAAGGGGGACCAGTTCTTGCCTTTGGCGGAGTTTGCGTACAACAACAGCTACCATTCTAGCATTTAGACGGCCCCGTTCGAGGCCCTAGATGGTAGGCGTTGTCGCTCTCCAGTTGGTTTGTTTGAGTTCACAAAGCCTAGAC
Organism: Solanum appendiculatum; assembly: GCA_018342035.1. Taxonomy (NCBI): domain Eukaryota; kingdom Viridiplantae; phylum Streptophyta; class Magnoliopsida; order Solanales; family Solanaceae; genus Solanum; species Solanum appendiculatum. Next base: position 156,536 of record JAGDQO010001198.1, read on the forward strand.
CGTGTGGTACATACTTGATTCAGAAGCCTTTGGAGTAGGTGAGGGCGATTCAAGACGGACTTCGGACAGCTCAGAGTAGGCACAGGAGTTATGTTGATTGTAGGCGACGACTTTTAAGGTTCTCAGTTGGTGATAGGGTTTTCCTCTGTGTATTGCCCATAAAGGGCGTGATGAGATTTGTGAGGCGGGGCAAGCTTAGCCCTAGGTATATTAGCCCCTTTGAGATCTTCTGGACAGTTGGAGTGGTTGTATATGAGTTAGCTTTGCCTCCGATGTTCTCAGCTATCTACCCAGTATTTTCATGTTTTGATGTTGCGCTGGTATGTTCCTAATGAGTCTCATGTACTTCAGTATGATACAGTGGAGTTGGATGACCGCTTGACCTTCGTAGAGAAGCCAGTTACCATTCTAGCCAGAGATGTGCGACAGTTGCATTCGAGAGCCATTCCTATGGTTAAGGTCTTTTGGAGGCATCGTCCAGTTACCTGGGAGACTGAGCATGATATGTGGGAGCAGTTTCCTGGCTTATTTGAGCCTCAAGGTACTTCTTGACTCTTACTTTCACAGATGAAAGTCCTTTTTAGTAGTAGATATTGTAATGACCCCTAGGTCATTTCTATGTTTATGCCTCTTGTTCATCGTTTAGAGCTTTCCTATAGTGACCCCAAGTCATTTATGACTTGATGGGAGTGACAGTTCAGTCACCTGGTCGTTCGTTTAGTTTTTATGTGGGTTTTAGCATTTTGGAGTTTTTGAACCTTGAACATTCATTTTTGATCAAAATTTTAAGAAGATGACCTTAGAATCTAATTCTGAATATTCGATCAGCTCCGGAAGGGTCATTTTAGGCTAGTAACATAGTTGGCACAACTCCCGAAACTTTTAGTGTGAGTTTGTGCGATTAAACATTTTAACTTTCAAGTTAAGGTTTAAGTTTGACTTTAGTCAACATTCTGAGTAAACGTCGGATGAGAATTTCGTCAACGCTTAGATCTGGAATGTTGAGTTTGGTCTAGAACGACCCTGTGTTTAAATCTCGAGGCTTTCGGGCTACTTCCGAGCCCCCTAGTGGATTTTGGCTTAAAACGGAACTTGGGTGTGGGATCCACTTTTCATCAAAACGACCTCGGATGAAAATTTTGATGGTTCTGTTGTGTCTGGAATGCCGAATTTGATGGGGTAGCATATTTCATTTACGCGCACGAAGTTCTAAACAAATCTTGGGCACCCCGTCAAAGTTTTGGTGCCTTAGCACATCAGCTGATGTGCTGATAGCTAAGGCATGCCCCACATTCGCGCGCCAAGTGCCGCGTTCGCAGAGGGATGGCGCCCTAGCAAGCGCGTTCGCGCCTAGGCTGCCGCATTCGCAGATGGCAGCTGGCCTGGCAAGTGCGTTCTTGCCAAGGTTGCCGCATTCGCGGATGGAAGCTGGCCGGCTAGGTGCGTTTGCGAGGGCCAGCCGCCTGGCCTTTTAAATAAGACCAATGTTAGCAAAGGCAAGCATGGTTCAAAATGTATTTTGGTGATTTCTCCTTGGTTTTAAGTCAGATTTAAGCGATTCGAAGTCATATGTGTTTGTTGGGAGCGTGGCTATGTGGATTGGTGGTTGGAGTGCGTTGAGGAACCTCTATTTGAGGTCATTTTTGCGTTGTAGCTGTTGCACCAAGCTTCTTCTAGCTTAAATTTTTTAATTTCTTTGCTTGTTGTTATGTTGGATGTTTTACGCCTCGAATTGTGTTCAATTTTGGAACACAAGTTCGAGGCATAATTTAACACCTCTTGACGAAGTTAATTTTGAAAATTCTAGCACGGATCCTATAATTCCCATTGACTCTAAAATTGATGTATTTCCGTTGTATGTGACTTTGGTGTCTAAAAGACTGTACTAACATTGTGATCCTATTATTGATAGTGTAGCAGCGTTCGAAGGCCGTTCATAACTTTGGTGTCTAAAAGACTGTACTAACATTGTGATCCTATTATTGATAGTGTAGCAGCGTTCGAAGGCCGTTCATAAAGGAAAAGCTTCGGCCTTATGATTTGGAGCGTGCGCGATCGGCCTACAGGTAGGCTACGGCTTCCTTTCTAATTAAATTGAGCCTAAATGTGTGAATTCATGATGATTAGTGTGAATTCATGATGATTAGTGTGAATTCATGATGATTAGTTATTCTTACCTTACTTCTTAGAAACCATGTTTTAGGATTTATCATTACTGTTTCGAGGGTAGCACCATCTTAGTTGGGGTTGTGTGTGTGGTGTAGCATGTTGTGTGATTTACTTGTGCTATTACTCTTTTTCTTAAGCATGTTCGGCCTTAGCCTAGGATAGACTAGTGTTGCTTCAGACCCACGAGCCTTGTAGCTTTGGTATGTCTTCGACGTCATTTCGGATGGACTAGGTCCTTGTAGACTGGCATAGTCCGTGGGACTTCGAGGCTCTCCAGTTCAGCTAGGTCCATATTTCTGGAATTTATACGTGAATCAAGATCGATAAAAGGAAGTTTTACAATCACTGACTCAAACCCATTGTCGAATCCTACTCAGCGGAATATGGAGGTACTTATGGCAGAACAAGCCAATCTGGTCTTTCACAATAAAGCGATAGACGGAACTTCCATGAAACGACTTATTAGTAGATTAATAGAGCACTTCAGAATGGCATATACATCACATATCCTGGATCAAGTAAAAAGTATGGGGTTCCAACAAGCTATTGCTACATCCATTTCATACAAACTTGGGTCTGATAGTATGCGCCTTAGTTTAGGCATTTGCGCAGCCTTGTGGACCTTCTGCTTTCTCTCCCTATCACTACGGCTCTGATGAGTTACAGGAGGGAATACGTCTTATGAGGACCTAAGATCGGATTTTTCTAGGCTTGGAACCTCCTGTGGATGCTTGTGTGTGGACGTCGCTCCACGACGACCTAGTCTTGATAATGGAATCCTCTTTAGAGACGACATGTCCTTTATCACTCTAGCTAGATAGGCTTGGAATTGACTGGACACTATGGTTATTTCCAATTCGAGGCCGATGTTCATGGTTCAAGGTCACTATTTCCAGTTCGAAGCTTATGTTCACGGTTCAAGATCGTATTCACAGTCTGAGGTTGATGCTTTACGGTTCGACACTATTACTTCTAGTTAAAGGCCATCACTTCGGGTTCGAGGCCCATCGTACACTTGTTGGATCTGGTTTGGAGGCACTTCTCTCTTGTAGACTTAGTTATTCTGTGTACCTGTCGGGCTTATGGGGGTCCATCAGGGTTTTATTTAAACTTGCGCATGAATGTACCTTCTGAGCTTATGAGGATCTAGTTAGGTTTAGTTTAGTGTACTTAGATTTACTTCGGTATGCTCGTGTGTTTTCTTTCTTATCTGTTTGGACTTCTGCTTATGTTTAGATTCTATCTTTTCTGACTATCTTTACCTTTATTGCTCAGTCGGCCTATGATGCGTACTGAGTACCTTTGTTTTGGTAATTATGCTACACTCTGCATCTTTTTCGTGATGCATGTCCTAGTACAATCTACCAGCATTGATCGTTCGTGCCATCCTTTGCAGCTTGTGGATATCGGAGACGAGGGTGAGCACTTGGCGTCCTAGATCCGCCTATCTCCTTCTGTATTTATGTTAGCTAGTCTTTTGCCTTTGAGACGGCTTGTGTGGTCCACTTTTGAGACTTGTATTTGTTCATATTAGATAGCTTTGTACTCGTGACTTCCAGGTTTTGGGAGGGTTTCCATTGTATATAGTTTTTGTTTGTTCCTGTTTCTGTCTTTTCTTGTAGTTAGTTCTATTTCTGTTCAGTTCTGCCCTTGTACTCATTACTCGCCATTCTAGGTTACGGGTTGGCTTACCTATTAATGGGTTATAGTAGGTGTCATCATAATTCGAGAGATCGGGTCGTCAATTGTTGTTGTATTAGATCATCACAATTTCTTTTTGGTTGCTTATGAATGATATTATGCCCACCAATATGTTCGTTAAGCTTATCTTTTATATGTAAATTCCTAAATGTTGTTCTTCAAAATACTTCACATCCATCTTGATGAATATTATTGCCTTCAAATAAATAACAAGGCAAGCAATATACCGCATCTACATTCTCACAATACTCCCACTAATCTTATTCTTCAAACCATTTAATATTGAAACGACACATTGTTTCAAAAATATAGATTGAGGAAATTCTTGAACCTTAGGCCGACAAGGACCAATTTGAAGATACCCTTTTCTTATTTAAGCACGAAGGTTTGGATCATGATTTTAAAATTAGTGTTCTTTTACCTAGATCAAGTTCTAGAGCATTTAAATCAAGTCTTTGTTTCTGATAAGAATGTGATAATATCTCTTATTGGTGTCTTGTTGCTTCTTTATTAGGTTGACTTGGAGACGTCAAACTTATTTTTGGTACACTACTAAAGTACTTCCTCAAGTCCGTGGAACTTCAAGCTAAAATATTTACAAAACTATTTTTGTTTTATCGTAAATAAGAGAAAGGGAAGAAAAAATGGAGAGAATTGTTGAGATTTTTATACTCAACAATATGGTGATATAATATGTGTAAAGGAATAAAAGAGGAAAACCCTAATCCATGGGGAAAAGGGTATTAAAATTTAAGGAAAGAATTCAATCTCTTTCAATTTGAAAACAAAAAAAGGCCCTTTGTTAGACCTAATCATAAAAGAAATGAACACAAATATGTTAGTTTATACTAATTTTTAATTAAAATAATTTTTTTAATGAAATAAAGTTTAGTTTAAAGCAAAAATAGGCAAATCACAAAAATGAGGACATGGGGAATCAAATGACCCTGAGCTGCTGCTCTCTCCATGTCAAAAGTCTTGCGTTTTTTAATATTTTAAAGCATGCTACAAAATTAAATACAATGTAGACTCGGGGAATCAAACCTAAGCATCGTGTATGCTTGGTGCACACCCTTGCCACTAAACTACTGCTCTCTATTATTTCTAAGGGTATTAAAAATGATATTATACAATATAAAGTAATATTTGACCTATATATAATGTGAAAAGGGAAATTACATTTAAGTGTATTTATCTCAAGTCTTTTTCCATTTAGGGATAGAAAAGGGGAGATTTAGTTTATAGCCCTTAACAAACTTATTTTTAATTTTATATCACTTGAGACATCTTTATCGTTGCACACAGAGGTTTGAAAAGGTCATCTTTTTGTAAGTGGATATACGAATAATGCATGAACTGCTACAACGACAATACCTGCCAAACAATAGATGAAAGATGGTGACTGCACTAGCTCTTACCAAGTCTAATGTTAATGAAAGACTTCCCAGACATAATTATCAGTGGCATATTGAGTTACATGAATCAATCTTAATGCTAATGTGAAGAAGATACAAGGGAAGAAATAGACACATTTACAAATGCGATTGACTTCACAACCAATCGTTAAGAATGTTTACTTGAAAGATTAAAATTGCATTTGCCAGAATATGGGAACTTACACGATTATCTTCACAGGACTAAACATAAGTTTTATCATTTGTATTATCTTGGAAAAGAATACTACCATTCGATTACTGTACAGAGCTCATTACCATACACAAACCTGCTGAATCGAGTGAAAAAACTAAATCTCCAGATAAAAAATGGAGAATGGACGTTCCCAAAATGCTCATTGTAAAAACAACCAAGTTCAGACATGTTGGGGACTACTTGCAGCACCGTCGTCCTGCAAATGAAACTTAATAAATGAACTCAAAAATAATCTATCCTCAGATTTTAAATACGTAATTAGAATATTCTACGTAGCACCCAAGTAGACAATTTGGCAGCAATACCTCCGCTGCCAATCTGAATTGAAATAGATCGATAAGGCAGCTACCTATTCAACTATTTTACCAACAAAATGAAGTTCATCAGAAGCAGAAATAGTGTTGAATCAAAATCATGCATCAAGTAGCACCATAGTTAAAGGAGCAATGTCAGGGTTAGGGTTACTCCGGGGCTAAGATAGAAATAAGGAGAGAACTCAAAAGAAAGGAGAGGGGCAACAAGTAGATATGAGAATTCTATTAGTTTGTTTCTATGATGGATTTCTTCGGAGTAATACTAATTGATAGGACCTTGTTGGTAACTGCTACAAGATCATGTTATGCCTTCGAAATGAAAGTTAATTCTAAGTCCGCTTTTTTCTACAAACAAGGAAGCTATAACTAATGCAAGTATTAGGGGTGTACAAGACCGAGTTGGTTTGAGTTTTTCAAATATCAAACCAAACCATTTGTGTTAAATTTTTAAATTTATAAATCAAACCGAACTAATAAAATTCAGGATTTTTTTGTTTTTCAACCTCAGGTTTTTCGGGTTGGTTCGGGTTTTTTCAAATAACAAACCAAACAATTTGTGTCGAATTTTCAAATTTTTAAATCAAACCAAACTAATAAACCTCGAATTTTTTCGAGTTTTTGAATTTTTCCGGTAAAGTATTCATACAAACATATAATTAACCTGTGCTCCAAATATTTCTTTAGTCTAACAAAAATACAACTATCTAAGGTGTTTCTTAAGAAAATAATACAAAATATAAGATGAGTGATAACACTACAATATTCAATAAAAAATAATAATGAAATCGTATAAAATAAATATTGCAAATTGATAAGTCATAATGAAAATGCTCATAATTTAAAAGTACTAAATCATGCTAAAATAAGTCTAATAAGTATTAATCACACGATTAAACATTAAAGAAAAATTAAAATTAGGTTATGTATTTTAAATGTCTAAACCTATGTAAAACTAAAGAACAAATATCTGACATTATTGTCATTCTTAAGTGTTGAATTAATTTATTTTGTGAACATTAATATTGATTTGATTTTGAATTGAGCTTTATTAGAGTTACTAATATCTGTGGGCTATAACCTTTATTGAACCATTCAAAACTCTAAGTCTCAAAAAACTTGAAAAAATATGTTAAAAGATAAAAATTATGAAAACGTATAAGTAATATTTAGAAATTACATGAAATTAAATACTTTTATGTATAAAATAAATTTTACAAAATTATATATATAATGTCAGGTTGGTTTGATCTCGGGTTGACTTTTTTTAGTTAAAGCCCAACCAACCCAAATATAGTCATATTTTTTTTTCAATACCAAACCGAGTCAAACCAAACCATTAGTCGGTTTTTTTTTCGATTTGACTGGGTTTGTGGTTTGGTTCCATTTTGTACACCTCTAGCAAGTATCATAAAGTGGAAAGTCACAAAGTGCAAAATTGGATTACAACAACTAGATATTGCGTTAAAAAAATAAAGAAATGGTTGTTTTATTGCCAACCCATCTCTTTCTTTCAATCGGATGCCATGTGTAAAACATCTATCTCTCTCAGGACCTCACCTTCGTGACCTCCCGATGGGAAAGACTAATGTCATGGCTAGCAATCAAATCTGGAATCTCTGACAAAGCATCTGAGATCGGACAACTGTGTATATGAGAGAGTGGGACGGACCTTGCTCTTAAGGGTCGAAAAAAGACCTGGCTGCTTTCTTTCTTAGGAAAGACCAGATCTACGGTCACACTTCAATGAGTGAGCCTACCTTACCACTATCTCGTGAAGGCAGAGAGGTTTCTAATTTTTTTTATGACAAGGCAAACCCGCAGTCGCTACCCTTGGGGTGCGCACAAGATAAAATCACTGCTCCTATACAATAGCTCACAAACCACACAGGAGAGGTAACCCACACTAGGCAAGTCTGGTGCGACAAGCTCGACACAAAAGGCAAACCCCTTGCTTTCGCTGGCAAGGGTTTTCGAACTCGAGACCTCCAACATGGAAGTCCCAAGCCCAGACCACTGGGCCACCTCGAAGGGTTGTTTCTAATTAACTATCTAATTAATTAAAAGTCCTATTCTATTTATGTAAATGCAGAATTAATTAAAAACCCTACTATTGTACTTTAATTATTTAATTATGGGATTATAAATTCTCTTAGTTACTACTAATTATTGCAAACATTATCCACATCCTCTTACGTTCTTAAGTTATATCATTATAAATTACCTTTAGTTATTATTAACTATTTCTATCTTTCATCTTCCCTCTTATATTAACTTTTCCCCAATAAATTTTCACATTCTTATGTCAATGTATCCGGGGCATTCATATTACACAAAATTAATTGTTTTAAATTAATACATCATGTGTCACAATACTAACTTCCACAATTCCTATAATTTATCTTTTCATTTTCTTAACTTGGTTTTTCAAATTCTACGACTTTTCAATCAGTCACCTCTTTGTTGAGTTAAATATAGGTTAATTTAAATTAATAAATATATACATGTTAAAAGGAATTCCAAAGAACATCAAGAAACACTATATAAAGGCAACAAATGATTTCCATTTCCCTCAAGGTTGTTTTTTTGTTGAGCAGATTTTTTTAAAATCTGGCCTTCCTTTTCGTTTTCCTTTTTTGCCTCTCCATTCTTTTCCCTTAAAGAAAAATTTGCAGGAACTAAAAGAAAATAGAAGATGGAGAAGTATGTAGATGTCAGAATTGAATAATTACCAAATTCAACTTGCCTCTAACTTTCATGAGATAATATATGAATACTACTATCTCCATCAGTAGCGCTAGCAGAGATTCATGAGCTATAAAAAGGAGGTTGGTTTCTTTGGAAAAGCTGATTTTGAAATTTTCATTAATTGATTCATTCTTATAGTTTTTTTGTAATTACAATTTTTATAGATAAAAAAAACAATACATAAGATAATGATGAGGTAGATGGTAAGTTAGTTCTTAGTTTCTCTGTATCTTGAATGGGAAGATTGGCATAAAGTTCATGTATTTGTCAATTCATGCATTTAATGTACAACTAGTTTTTTGACATGTGTGTTGCACGTGAATGTCAAATCATGTAATATACTATTTGATACAATAATATTAATATTATTAAAACAAAGCTTTGAATAAATAAATACATATGACAGAATAAAGTACAAGTTTCTATGATTGATCAATGTGGATCCTCATATGGTAACTTGTTGTCGAGGTCAAAATGATTAGATATCATTCGAAATTATGAAGTCAAACATGTAAGGAAATGATATGTTGCTCGGATTCTTCAAAAATATTGACCGGTCAATAATCTAGAAAAATAGTGCATGTTTGAAGGATCCGACACGGGTGCAACAACATTTTTGGAAAGTCCGAGCAACATAGATGAAACGTACCTAATACTTCCTTATAAATGTTATTCTTGGTGTATGTTAATTCTCTTATCCGTTACGACTGCACTGTGATAATCAGGATGGTTATGGTGGCATCATGGTTTTTACAACTATCATGAATAATATTGTCAATTGAATAAGTCATATTTTGAATCAATAATATGCATTGTCTTGATAGTCCCACTATTCCCTGACAGTGAATGAGGTTGATATACATATTGTTTGAACCTTATAATGACTTGGTCATTTACGTTTAGTGTTCGATACATCTGAAGATACAAATTGCAAAAAGAATACACAAAAATACTCAATGTACTCTTTTTCCTTACAATTTCGGTGACACTTACCATGAAAAACTATATTTGGTGGCAAGAATTTAGCATTAATGGTCGCTTGACCAAATACACTTTACTTCTTCATAAACTTATTCATTCATCAAAAACATTCTGTAAACCTAGTTAGTTAATCAAATAGGAAAGGTAACACTCATAATCTAAAAAAGCCATTGTAAAACTCAATTGACAAATAAGCAGATCAGATGATTTGAATATTTATGCTAATCTGAAATTAACCTTCAGATTTCTATCTCTGTTGTCAATAACAAGAGAAGTAATTGTGATTTTTGTGGTAAGTTCACTGATAGGCCAATGTGTAGTTCAATCAATTCTTCCGACTCAAACCTTTCTTGTTATATGACATTTCAGTGTTTTTTCCAACTTCCGTATCCTTTCTTTGTGCTTATCTTCCAGCTATATATAATGACAAGGAAATTGGGTAGTATACTTTAGTATTAATCAAGGTTTTATAATGCCTTTGTAATCCCACTTTCTCTAAATGGACAACAACTCCATTGCCTACAACTTGTTGAGGCAAAAGATTGTATAGTATTCTAAATATAAACTCAATAAGAACATAGATACCCACTAGAGAAAGGAGGACGAATCAATTCTTGTTCCATCCCACAATTTCCCCCCAACTTCATGTGTGGTATAATTATTCTAATACTCACCTCAAATGGGAAGAAATTTAACTACTCCCTCTGTCCCAATTCAATAACTTACTTCTCTTTTTAGTCCGTCCCAAAAAGAATGACACATTTTTATATCAAGTAACAATTCAACTTTAAAATACATATTTTACCCTTAATGAAATGATTTATAGTCACACAAACATCTATCACTTATTTTAGACCACAAGTTTCAAAAGTCGTTCTTAAACTCCGTGTCAAGTCAAACTAATTCATATAATCAACTCTACATAAACTATAACTACATTGTGTACTTGTTGAGGAAAAAGAATGTATAGTATTCTAAATATAAACTCAATGAAAAAGATATAAAACCCCCAATTGAAAAAGGAGGATGATAAAGTCACCCATCGCACTGTTCTCCCAAATTTTATGAGTGGTTTAATTATATATTAGTCCTCTATCCCTTGCCATGTACCTCTCCATGCACAAAATCCTAAGGCTATTATTACTCCAAGCTTCTTCATGAGCAAAGATTTAAGTTCATCATCAGCAATTGGTTTCCTTCAGCCTTTTTGGTTTTTCATGGAATTTTGAACTTGCAAAGAATTGAAATTTCTCACTATTTTGATGCTCAGAATATGCAGGTATAAGAATATTAACATACTCAAGGGGATCAACACTGCCTTTCTCTCATATCGACTAACCCAAAAGGTAAAGGCTTGTTGTCCCTCACAAGAAATCAGGCTTAGTAGTATATGCATGAAACAAGTAAGGGTGGCAAAATCAAACACAACCTGCCCAACCCCCCCCCCCCCACAAACCTATTCAAGTTTGGACTTGACCCATTTATTAGTATATGCATGGAACAAGTAGGGGGGGCAAAATCAAAATCAACCTGCCCAACCCCCCCCCCCCGACCACCTCAAACCTATTCAAGTTTGGACTTGACCCGTTTATTAGTATATGCATGGAACAAGTAGGGGGGGAGGGGCAAAACCAAACCCAACCTGCCAACCCCCCCCCCTCCCAAAAAAAACCTATTCAAGTTTGGACGGGTTGCTGACACACCCATTTATTAGCTCAACCCATTTCAATTCACTAAAAATAAGGTTGATATGTAGCCAAAATCGGCTAATGAGAAATCTTATCAAAATATTTGTAAAAAGATATTCTTTTTATTTGATTTATTATATAGCCATGATAAAAAAACATAATAATTTTATTTGATAGAAATAAATTATCAAAGAACAAATAACACAATTAAAACTTAGAAAGAATTGGCAGGTTGGGTTATGACCTGCATTTTAGCCTTTCAGCCCAAGAGCTTTTAGGCGGTTCAATAACCCACTCATTTAGTAACTCAACTTATTTTAACCCACCCAAACTCAGTCCAACCTACTCATTTGACACCTATAGAAACAAGGGACATGCCTCCACTAAGACTATATTCTGGTCTAACTTAGGATTTGGCTGAACCATGAACAAATGAAGCTAATTGTTAAGAAACCTTGATAAGGTTCACTAATCCCATTTCTCCTTGAATAGTAGATCGATTCAGCTTCATCAACAATAATGTGAACTTATTTCTAAGATAATCTATCCTATCTTCTTTCTCTTCTTGGTCTGGACTATATTAGCGAAGCTATTTGAAGCAACATGTTTTTTTCTTTAAAGTAGGATTTGGCTAAAGGATACTTAAAGTTGTCAACGGTATAAATTTGAAGGACAAGTTAAACAATTGAAAAGACAATTTCAGAGAAAGGACACAACAAATCATTTTTTTCCTCCATACATTATTTTAATAAATAGGGTACTTATTTATTTGGAAGGGCATTTAAGTAATTTAACTTTCCGCTTTTGAGTTCAAGCTTTTAATCTAATATATAGAAGATCTATACAACTTTCTTAAAATTACGCTTATGTTTCATTAATTATTGCAAAGATATCATTTATGTTTATTTATTATTTTTGTTTTCATTCAACCAATTAAAATTTTTGTCATGAATTTGACAGCATTTACCATAGTACATGTATTGATTAAAATCTTGACATTTTCCAACGTTTTCTTCTTTAAATTCTCTTAGAAGAATTTTAAATTTTAGTGTCATGAGAACATATTCTTGGCTGCTTCAAAATAACATGCTTGCTTTATTATATTTGATATATGTATATATACAAGTAAAATCAGGTACTTTCTTTTACTGTTATTTTCATTTACGAAAGAGAAATATAACATGTGATTATATATATAATTTCACAAATTCAATATATTTTTTATGTTTTAGTTTTAGTTTTCCTTTGGAAAAAATAAAAACTTTTTTAATCAATTATGGGAAACCATATATCTATCTTTGCTCTATGTACGCAAGCTAATTGAGAAGTCAATTATGAGAACCTAAAACAAGAACATACTAACATGTTTTCCATATATATATATAAAACATGTTTGTTCCTTAAAAAATAAAAACTAATGTATGTACAAATAGTTCTAAAAAGTGAAATATAGCTGTTTTCTTAACATGTTTATATACCATATAAAAAATTTAGTTCAAATTCTTGAACTTTTAAGTAATTATACTATTTAGCATGAAATACGCGTGCATTGCACGCGTTCAATAACTGGTAAAATCAAAAGAGGCAGATGTCTATATAATATAATAGTAATTACCCCAAATATTTAAGAGAGCATTAATCATTTTTATCCACTACCTAAAATTAACCACCCAATCTCAACTACTTTCAATCCAAAGCAAGTTGGGAACTTGGGATAGGTTACATAAATTCTCAAGGTCCGTGTTATATAATTCCAACTAATTGGTATTACCTATAGATTATTTTAGGTGATATCAATTAGTTGGGACAAAGTTGAAGGGACATTTTTAGGAAAAAAGATATACTAAGATGTCTGAATATATACATATATATATATATATGTAGGGCTGGGCATAAATACCGAAAAATCGAAACACCTAATCGAACTGAATTTTTTCGGTGTTTCGGTTTCGGTGTTTCGGTTTTCGGTTCGGTTTTCGGTTCGGTTTTCGATATATATTTTCATATTTTCGGTAATTCGGTTCGGTATTCGGTATGTAATTTTGTATTATTCGGTACTTCGGTTTAATCGAAATACACTATATTATAATTTTATAATAATATTTAAAATTAATATTATATTAATTATTAACATTAAATAATAAATATTTAATATTTTTATACCATTACTATTTAGTATTTAGTATTAGGTCAATCCCTCTTCCAAGTTCCAACTCCAAAATTTTCATTTTTCATTTTTCAACACCAAACTCAACAGAGCTGCTGCCTCACTGCCTGCTTTCCCCAATCCCTCTTTCCAGTTTCCACTTCTACTTCCAGCGCTCCAGTCTCCAGCAGCGGCGACCGGCGATCGACGACCAGCACTCCAGCAGGCAGCAGCGGCGGTGACAAGGACCAGCAGCTCTGCAGCAGCGACCAGCAGTGGCGACTGGTGTTGGAGGACCAGCAGCAGCAGCAGCCAGCAGACGCGGCGACCAGCAGTAGACGACCAGCGGCGGGCGGCGGCGAGCCGGCGGAGGGCGGCGGCGAGCCGGCGGAGGGCGGCGGCGAGCCGACGACCAATCTCTAGTTTAGGTATTTTTGATTTTTTTTCTTGATTTCTTCTTCTGTTTTCTTTTCTTTTTCTTTCTGATTTTAGCCTTAGTTAGTGTGTGAATTGTGAATTTTTTTTTTTATATAGATGGCTGATCAAAATCAATTAAATGTGGGTGTGGCTGATTTAAGTCGAATAAGTATTGCTGGTTCTACGAATAATATACCTACTAGTAGCAATGATGCGTCAATTGGCACAGAGGAACCAAAAAAAAAAAAGAAATGGATCCTAGGTCTACTGTTTGGCAACACTTTGATAAAATTTTTGAAAATGGTGTATTATTTAAAGCAAAGTGTTTACATTGTAAACAAAATTATGCTGCGAATACATCTAGAAATGGAACAAGTGGACTGAGACAACATTTGACTAACCGATGTAAAGTGTATAAGCCCCCGCCTGTTGCACCTAGTATTCAAAAATTATTAAGTGTTCAAAGTGACAGTTCTTCAATAGAGAATTGGAAATTTGAGCAAGAGGTAGTTAGGAGAGCTTTAGTTGAGATGATAATTTTGGATGAACTACCTTTTAGTTTTGTTGAAAAAGAAGGCTTTAAGAAGTTTATGAGCAAAGTCCAACCTTTTTTTCGGATTCCTTCACGTAGAACCATAACAAGGGATTCTTATGAAGTTTATGGTGAATTGAGAATGAATTTGAAAAAGTCTTTTAGAGAAATACAACCAAGAATTTTTCTTACAACAGACACATGGACCTCGGTGCAAAGAATCAATTATATGTGTTTGACTGCTCACTTTATTGATAGGGATTGGGTGCTTCATAAAAGAATATTGAATTTTTGTCCTATCACTAGTCATAAAGGTGAGCATTTAGCTGAGTCTATTAGTAATTGTTTACTTGATTGAAACTTGGACAATGTCTTCACTGTTACGGTTGATAATGCTTCTTCAAATGATGTGGCAGTTTTAGAGTTGTCCAAAAAATTAGATATGTGGGGAACTAATATGATGGATGGTGAGCATCTCCATGTGAGATGTATGGCTCACATACTTAATCTAATTGTGCAAGATGGTTTGAAAGAAATTGGTCCTTCTATCAAACGGGTGAGACAAATGGTGAAATATGTTAGATCATCTTCTGCAAGAACAAGAAACTTCTTGAAATGTGTTGAAATGCAAAAGATAGAATGTGATAAAATGTTGTCTTTAGATGTGCCTACTAGGTGGAATTCCACCTATTTGATGTTGGACACGGCAGAAAAGTTTGAGAAGGCTTTTGAGAGGTTTGATCTTTATGATGGCAATTTTAATTCTTTTCTTGCTACTGATGTTTGTGAAGATGGAAGTATTGCAGGTTCAATTCAAAATGAGGATTGGGTTAACGTGAGAAATGTCACAAAGTTTCTTGAAAGATTTTATGAGCTCACATTAAAAGTTTCAGGTTCACGGTATGTTACTTGTAATGTTCATTTTGAGGATATATGTGAGCTTGATGCATATTTGAAGTCATGTATGACAAGTGATGATGTTGATTTGTATAAAATGGCTTTGGGATGAAAGAAAAGTTCAAGAAATATTGGGGTACTCCTGAAAAGATGAACAAAATGCTTTCTATTGCTTCTGTTTTGGATCCTCGCAATAAATTTGTGTATGTTAGTTTTGCTCTTGAAGAATTACTTGGGGAAGAAAAGGGAAAGATAGTGAACAATGAAGTAGATATTTACTTGAAGAAATTGTTTGCGGTCTATGTAAACAAGTATGCAAAAGGTTCTAAAAATCAATCATCTTCACCCGGATACACTTCATCTGACTCATCTGATTCAGCTACTTGTGGCCTTTCTCAAAATGTGAAAACAAATTCTTTGAGAACTAAATTTTACATGAAAAAACAAAAGGAAGATTCTGAAAGTTTAGGTGTTAAATCTGAGTTGGATAGATATCTTCTTGAAGACCAAGAGCCTGAATCTGAGGATTTTGATATTTTAATTTGGTGGAAAGTTAATTCTCCTAGATTTCCTATACTTTCACAGTTGGCTCGAGATGTATTGGCTATTCCTATGTCGAGTGTGGCATCAGAATGTGCATTTAGCACCGGTGGTCGTATTCTTGATCCATTTAGAAGTTCATTGACTCCCAAATGTGTGCAATGCCTTATTTGTGTTCAAGATTGGCTTAGACAAGAAACTAATCCTATTTGTGTTGAAGAAAACTTGGAGTTTCTTGAGAAAATTGAACTTGGTAAGACTTTATATTTTTTATTTGTTTTTGCAAAAAATAAAATACTTATTGTGTAGTATGACATATTTGATTTTCTTATTATTAGAGTTGGCAAATAGTGGAAGAAACTCTTGTATTGTTGATCTAAGATTGCAAATTTCAAGTATTTAATAGTGGTGAGTTCAATACGCTATTTATTTAATTATGTCATTTTTTAATTTTTATCTTAAAAATAGTATTCTAACGTTTGATTTTATCTTAAAAGGTTCAGGTTCAAGTTCAAGTTCAAGTGGTCAAGACAATGAAGAAAGACGTAAAATACTAAAGTTTTGTTATTGTTTTTGTTGGCACTTGAAAGTGGTCTCATGGAAGAAAGTCAAGAAACTACATTGTTGCTCATTATTGTTATTTGTTATTGTTGACATTTGAAAGTGATCTCTTGGAAGAAACTACATTGTTGGCTTGTTGCTCATTATTGTTATTTGTTATTGTTGGCACTTAAACTTGAAAGTGGTCTTATGGAAGAAACTACATTGGTGCATTATTGTTAGTTTGTACTTTGTTACTTGTTACTTGTTAGATTGTTATTATGTTGTTGTGTAATGGCATGATAAAATATCAATTGATCATTGTATTTGTGAAGTCTAGTGAAGTTTTATTACTTGTTAAATTGTTTGTGCCTTGTTGGCTTTATTATCTTTACTTGTTAAATGCCTAGTATAGTTGGCTAGATTGATAGTCATTACTAAATATTGTTAGTCATTACTTGAGTTGTTTGTGCCTTTTTGGCTATAGTTGGCTAGATTGCTAGTCATTACTATTTACGTGAAACTATTGAATCATTGTTGACTTGTTGGTAAAATATTGGAAGTTCTTATTCCTTCATATTGTTATGGATTTTTACTAAATAAATATTTCATATTTGAAATTTGATAAATAGTGAAGCACCAAAAAATTTTTATCACTTTATATTTAATAGAGTAATAACTTTAACACATTAAGGACCACTTATTTTCAGCCCATTAAGCTGAAAAAAAAAAAATTGTAAAATTTTAAATTTTAAAAAGCCCACTAAGAAGGCCCATAACAAAAAACCGAACTAACAAATACCGAACCGAAATATTAAAAACCGAACTGAAATATTAAAAACCGAACCAAACCGAATTATTTCGGTTCGGTATTCGGTACAACAAATACAAGCACCGAAAACCGAAAAAACCGAAAAAAATAAACCGAAACCGAACCGAATTACCGAATGCCCATATATCTATCTTTGCTGTATGTACGCAAGCTAATTGAGAAGTCAATTATGAGAACCTAAAACAAGAACATACTAACATGTTTTCCATATATATATATAAAACATGTTTGTTCCTTAAAAAATAAAAATTAATGTACGTACAAATAGTTCTAAAAAGTGAAATGTAGCTGTTTTCTTAACATGTTTATATACCATATAAAAAATTTAGTTCAAATTCTTGAACTTTTAAGTAATTATACTATTTAGCATGAGATACGCGTGCATTGCACACGTTCAATAACTAGTAAAATCAAAAGAGGCAGATGTCTATATAATATAATAGTAATTACCCCAAATATTTAAGAGAGCATTAATCATTTTTATCCACTACCTAAAATTAACCACCCAATCTCAACTACTTTCAATCCAAAGCAAGTTGGGAACTTGGGATAGGTTACATAAATTCTCAAGGTCCGTGTTATATAATTCCAACTAATTGGTATTACCTATAGATTATTTTAGGCGATATCAATTAGTTGGGACAAAGTTGAAGGGACATTTTTAGGAAAAAAGATATACTAAGATGTCTGAATATATATATGTGTGTGTGTGTGTGTTTGTGTGTGTGTGTGTTGTATTTTAGATAAATGATATAGACGATTTGTTTTCTCAAATTTGAATGTTCATAACTTATTTATTAAAAAATTGAAATTTAAACAAGATAATTAAAATACTATATCAACAAATTATTAGGTTGTACGGTGGTCCACAAATTATTAGGTCGTAAGGTGGTGGCAGTGGTTGTTGTATGGTAGGAAGGGCAGCGGTGATTGTTCGCAGTAGTAGTAGTTGTAATGGTGGGGGTGGAGGTGGAGGTGGAGGTAGAAGTGGCTGGTGGTAGTGACCGAGGGTGGTCGATGGTGGTGGTACTGGCAATGCTGGTGGTTGTGACAGTGAAGGTGGTTGGTGATTATAATCACATAGTAAATGGTAGTGACTACGACAATGGTGATGGTGGTTGTCAATGTTAGTTGGTAGTGGTGGTGGTTAGCTGTGGAAGTGATGATAGTTGTGATAGTGGATATAGTTATGATGATGGTTATGATGATGGTAGTGGGGTGGTTGATGATGGTGGTTGGCAGTAGGGGTGGGGGTGGTGGTGGTGAATAACTGATAGTGGTTGTGGACAAAATGGTAGCGAAAAATCATCTTCACAAAAATCTTTGAATTGTTTATTAATAGTATTTAGACTTTGCTAAAGACATGAATGCTTCACACCTATTCAAACCCTAAGTGGTTAAATTATAAAAGAAAAAAAACTCAATTCACTTGATCTTTGAAGTTTCAATCATTCAGATTCAGAGCTCTATTAAGTGTTAGGTTAATATATTTAATTAAAGGCAAATTCTAAATTTGAAGTTTGTGGGTTCCTAGAACGACCTCACGTTAATATACAATAATAATTGGATGCATAGTCATATTTACAAATAGAGTTTTTGGCCAAAAACACCCTTAAACTATATCCCAAACTTAAAACTACATCCTTAAAATATTTTTTTGGCATAAAATATCCTCCAGGTATTTGAAAGTTAACAACTTTCATCTTTCCGTTAGATATTGTCAAAAAACTAAGAAACCCTACAAAAACATGTGTAGATTACGTGACTATCAACAAAAGTTTTCGTGCATAATTTCATTACCTTCAATAAAAAGCTTCCGAAAAAAGAATATTAAAAATCTCAAATACCAATACTTCTTGAAACAAAAAATGTTAGGAAGATGCGAGGTTACATGATCTGCTCTTGTTATCATTTGTCAATAGAAAAAAGCTGGAGCTTAATTATCTTTACCTTTTTCAAAGTTAAATTGTAGTTAAATCAATAACTTTTCAGGACAGTATGATATTGAGTTGATTAGGGATGGCAATGGAGCGGTGCGGGGCAGGGGCAGCGCAGGTTGAGCTTAACCCGCAAAATTTTTAATCCGCCCCGCCCCGCATAACAACTTTTTTCATTTTCAGCCCACCCGGCATAGACCCGCCCCGCATAATTTTTTTTAATATTTTCTTTTTCTAGTTAAGTTTGATGCTAAAAATAAAATTCATAAAAATAAATTCATTTTTTCATTAAGTTGAATTAATTTAATAGGAGAGTGACTTAAAAATTTATTTTTTAGAGGTCAATTGGGAAACATGTAAGAAATTATATTTTTTTTTTATTGAACCATTTTCATTTACTATCTTGAATATTTTAGTAGCTTTAAAGAAATTATCTTAATAAATAAAGCTCTATCACTCTTATAACATGTAAAAAGTTAAAATTAAATTTGAACCCACATAAAATCACATATACCCGCAACCCGCCCCGCATTAGTTTTTTAAAAAACCTACTTCAACCCGCCCCACACAACCTTAAGCCCGTCCCGCCCCGCATAGCTTTAAACCCACCCCGCCCTGCTTCCACCCCGCCCATTGTCATCCCTAAAGGTGATCAAAATTCTGATTATGTCTCACATTCAAGTTTCATTCTCCATTACTAGAAGTGGAAGTTTTCAGCAAACACCACTTCTAGCATTTTTATTTTTTTTTGATAACCAAGAAATCCGTATGTACTACTTCTAGCATATTCAAATGAGAAGAACCACATTTCAATTGATAATTTTTTTAATATTAAATCACATGAAAAATAAATGGAAAGAACTACTAATTATAAGATTGTGCATAATGCTAAACTTAATTCACGTAAATGTTCATGATAACATTTTTGGCGTATCACAGAATAATAAATACGATGGGGTGACTTGATTTTTATGGGTTCTATTTGTTTTGACAAATTTTAACAAAAGGATGAAAGTTGTTTACTTTTAAATACTTAAAGATGTTTTCAACTAAAAATGATAGTTTAAGGACATAGTCTAAATTTAGAGTATACTTTAAGGATAATTTTAGCCAAAAACTTTTTACAAATATGTAGTAGAATTCTTAACACATATACAAGGTCTAGAGAAACGCTATTGGGTTCCTTAAAGACGTGAACCCACATACCACACTGTGGTAGAAGTTTTTTAATATCGTAAAAGAGTTTTATGCGATTAATTTCAGTACTAGAGAAACTAATTTTATAATGTTGGGACTGACAGATTTAGATGAAGAAACATGGGCTGCGAGGATACAGAACCAATCCTAATGCAATTGTAAGTTGTTCCATGTTGTACTTGAAATAAAATTGGAAAGGAGAGAGGCTGGAACGAGGTTGGCATGGGGGACAGAACCAAAGGTGAAAACTGCTGGGATAGGGTGGTTAATTTTTACTGGTAGATAAAAATGATTAATGAGGTTATATATATAAATAAAATAAAAAAAGGCAGCAAAAGGAAAGAGAAACGACATCAATATGCAGAAAATAGATTCCTTCATTCGTATGCATGTGCGGTTCTAGTTCACTCCTGATCAAAGTAGATAGAAATATCAAGCATCAATATGCCCTACAAACTCTAAGGAGTAGTTAGTTATGATGAGATTAGTTATGATGGAATAAGTTATGATGGGATTAGTTATAATGGGATAAGTTATGCTAATATTATTTTTTATTGAGTGTTTGGTTTGTTGTTTTCAAAATAATAAATTTTAAGAACAATTTATTTGATTACAAAAATACCCTTAATGAATTTGAAAAGTCATGTATAAAAAAAATATGAAGGGATATTTTTGTCATTTACTTGTTTTATCCCGATACTAATTATTAATCCCGAGATAAGTTATCCCGGACTTGCCAACCAAACAATAAATTAAGTGACACTCTAATTTAATCCCAGGACTATTAGGTATTATCCTTCACACCAAATGACCCCCAAGTCTACTATCAAGTCAAATGAAACAAAAAACAAGAGAATGAAAGTAAGTCAAGGTCAAATCAGGCAGTTAATGTTTTTGTCATTGTATTTTGATTTTTATCATTTTTAGATGAAAACAAAAGAAATGAGAAGAGGCAACTCACAATGAAATTTTGAAAAACTTGAGGGGTAAACTAACTAGAGGGATATGAATAAACTGAGAATGTCTTTTGATAAGGCATGAATATATGGAGATTTTTATGGTGATGATCACAAAGATCTTTATGAGACCGGGCTAAGCTGAACTAGTATGAAACAAGACTTCACAGGCTTCAAAATACTAAAAGAAATTAAACTTAAACCAAAACAAAAAATTCAAAACAATAGAAAATGGAATCTGCTATCAGAAGCAAATTGACAAGGAAGAGACCTCCATATATGTCAATCCCACTGGCATGGAAGAGGCAGTAAAAAGGGAAAACAAAGGAAAAGCTAGAGTATCACAGGGATTTCAGAGACCAAAAGAGAGTGACTGTTCGCAAAATCAAACTGAAACAACACACAGCTTCATCTTCGAAAGTTCAACAAACAGCTTCAAGACAATTGATGGGTTTTTATAGGACCTCCAACGTTCCAACACTTCTACATCATGTTTACTTGTCCTTTTGGGAAATAACAAGATGGGGCATTAATAGTGAACCTAGGCACCTTTCCAGCTTAGGTGTTGCAAGATGTTATCTGATGAAACTAAGATAAAAGGTGAGAAACTAGCTAGCAACTAAGATGATGGTACAGGATTCATTTTAGCCCTGTTCCCCAGATCGATGCAAGTACTTACATTAAAAGAAACCGCAAAATGTATACTTTTATAAATAAACATAGTTTTCTTCCTCTTACAAATAGACATAGTTTTCTTCCTATTGAAAGCTCAAAGCAGTTGGAGCAGAAAAGACTTGCACTTCTCTCAGAGGCTAATGTTTTGCAGATTTGCTAAGACTAATGACAATAGAAATTACATGGTCTATGAGGTATAAATGGAAATAAGTCCAAAGCCTTTTCAGCTGTAAAATTGGTGATATTACACAAGTAGAAATTTGGCTGACTTGTAAAATCTCGGCCAAGAAGGTCTTTGGAATAAATATTCCAATCTTCGTTGTCATTTGAGACCCTAAATAATAGTGGATAAAGTTGGTCTGCAATCATTCCACAAGGATCAAGATCAAATGAATGTGCATTCTCTTTCTCACAAGCGAAGATATACTTCTAACCTCTCCGTAACCAATGATCAGGCAAGGCAGAAATTATTTAGTTCGGATTTTATGGTCAAAAAAAAAAAAGACCTTATTCGTTTATTACAGATACAGGACTGAAATCACAAAAGGACTGTCACTTGCTTAGTACTGAACACTTTAAAGTTGTTCACAATTAGCACTAAAAATTAGTCTGAATATGAGACCAGGAAGAACTTCCAAGATACAATAATGAGATTCCAATGACGAAAATATTCAAGGGAAGACATCTATATAGGGACTAAACTTTACCATCACTGTAAGGTCCCAGAGACTCAAAGTGCTCTTCATGATTCAAAAGTGTCGTTGAGCAATTGTTAACTATATCAACTAATACAGAAGAGGGCATTGCAATCTTTAACAACATTTAGAGCATGTAAAGTCTAAAACTAAGCATTATGAGGAGCTAACATGAGAATGTCAAACATATTAAGGACAACTCACGTCGGTGATGCGGATAGATCTGCTCATTGATGGCTTAAATTGAATTGTTTTCGCCACAGAAGGTGATCCAATCACAAAGCCATTATTTTGACTACCCTAGAAACAACAGGAAGAGAATATAATGACCATCAAATATAACATAAAAAGTATCATATAGTTTTACATTCTATCATGACTCAGCTAAACCTCAAAATACAGGAAAATATGCACTCAATCTCAGAGTAAATACCACAGTAGGAATGCATTTTATAACAAACACCTGCCACATTTACAGAGATGTATTATTCTGCTTTTACAAGCTTCAGAAATACTCCTCTTTCTTCAAATTTACATAACACGCTTTCTATTTTAGGATGTCCTAAAATTTATCTACTCCCTCTGTCCAACGTTAATTGCCCACTATTGACTTGGCACACCCCTTAAGAAACAATAAATAATAGGGGTTATATTACTATTTTATCCTTTGACTTTATTAAATTTAATGCTTTGAGAAATGTGTTACATGATAAATAGTATTTAATAGCAAGGGTAAAATAGACATAGAAGATAAATTATCTCTTGATTTTCTAAACTGGACAAGTATTGTTGGATAACTATTTTTAATATAGTGAACAACTATTGTTGAACTGGAGGGAGTATCATTTAATAATTCAAGTTTAAGTCAAGGTGTTTCCACATCAAATTAACTTTTGAACTACTAATTTAATATTGTCTTTTATGGTTTTTGCACAACTTTTAAGCAAGACATTTAATAGCCTCAATAATAAAAATATTTGTCAAAGTTACCTTTTATTTCTTCTTTTAAGCCTTTTCTTTTAGTGGAAAAAATATGAACTTTGAGATCTATCTGATTAGCAACATCAGCTACATAAAACATTAAATTTCTGGCAGTACAGCAATCTTCCATATCCGTGTCCACTCTATTCACGTGTCACTTTCCATCAACTCTTAGTTATCCAATAAACCTCAATCAAATTTAACTTGAGCCAAGATTTCAACTTGAAAATTTTATTCCTCTTATACAAAAATTTCAATATTGCACAACAAAAACTATGAAGACTTGACTTTCTTAAATATTTAAACAAACATGGATACAAGATTTGAGTACCAAATTCCATCAATACAATTGCATCTAAGCTTGCTTGTTGAACCCGACACTAATTATGTTGTTAGACAATAATTCTGTGTTGATCCCAATACTGATACATTTAAATCTTAATTCAAACTCTCCAAGAGTTTAGGTATATACAGAGGTTGAAGATGTTCACTTTTCAGCTCTCCATTTTTAAGAAATAATTGGCATTATCTTTTTGAAACTAGTAATAATGTATTCCTCAGCATCAAGGACATGTTGGAGACCTCCAAAATATTGTGAACCAAAACAATAACTAAGGCACTTACAAGGATCCTAAAAGATCTACTAACTGTTCAACTTGCTCTACGCTTTCTTCTTTACACCAAAAATGAAAGGTTATGATACAGTTCCATTTAATCTTTTGAATGGAAGTAAAACTATCTTCAAAACATATATTGTTTCTCTCTCTCCATTTTGTCCACCATATACTAGGTGGAATTATTTTCCACCACTTCTTTTGACGTTTGATTCCTACTCTCCTGATCCAGCAGCTAAGATCTGTTTGTTGTATGTTCTGGCAGTATCCACTTAGTTTCTGTGAGGCTAAGAAATAATGCCCAAATCTGTGAAGTAACTTTGCAATGTAGGAAGAAATGGCTGTTAGTTTCCTCAGCCACATTGCACAGGATGCACCTAGATGCTATATGGAAACCTCTCCTTCGTAATCTTTCCCGGGTAAGACATGATTTTCTAACTCCCAATCAAGTAAAACACTTCACCCTTGGTTGGAGCCACGTTTTTCTAGACCTGTTTCCAGGGGCCTGTCTTACAGCTTGATTGCTTTATCCCTTTGTTCATGTACAGCTATTCACTGAAACACTGTCGGCATTGTCATGCTTCCACCTTATTGTATCAGGCTTTGAAGTGATATCATTAAATCCACTTAATTCTTGCAGCCTCTCAACCACTCTATCCACTTGCCAATCATTCATCTGTCCTCTAAAGAAGATGTTCCATCCTTGCGAAGATCATACGTCAACTATTGTTGCATCTGGATTGTTTTAAAAAGAGATTAGATCTGGATGAGTTCATTAAGGCCTCATGTCCAATCCAGTTCTCTTTCCATAGAAGGATCTTGGTGTCATTCCCCACTTTATAATGTAAGCTCCTAGCCAGTTTGGACCAAATATTCCCAATTGTTTTCCACACTGCAACACCATAAGTGCTAGGTACTGTGTTAGTACACCATTGGTAATTCTGCCCATATTTGCTATGAATTACTTCCTTCCACAATGCATGATCCTCCCTAGAAAATCTGCAGAGCCACTTCATCAGCAAGCAATCGTTGTGCACCTTCAAATTCCTGATACCAAAACCACTAGAATGCCTGCTCAACTAAGTAGTGTGCCAGTTAACTAAATGTATTCCTTTGCCCTCTTTATTTCCCATGCACAAAAAATTTCTCCACAAACTTATCCAACCTCTTCTCCACCTTGGAGGGAATGGGGAATAATGACATTAAATAAGTTGGTAGTGGATCCAAAACTGAATTTATCAGAGTAATTCTTCCTCCTAGAGAAAGGTATTGAGTTTTCCACTTCGATAGCTTCTTTTCCCTTTTTTCACTATTCCATTACAAATTTCCAATTATGTTTGTTTCCTAAAGGCATGCCTAGATACACTATTGGGAATTGGTCTATTCTACATCCAATATGCAGCCAGTCTCTGCATATGTGATACTACTTTGATAGGAAATATACTGCTCTTCCTCCAATTTACACACAGAGAAGAAGCAGCCTCAAAGATCACAAAAATCATTCTCCTAAAGCTAAGTTGTTCTGCCTTAGTTTCATAGAAAATAACAGTATCATCTGCATAAAGTAGATGGAATATATGCATCTCCTGTCCTCAATTGTTGCCTAATTTGAACCCTTTCAGCCACTAGCCACCCTCATCATTTTGTTGAAACCCTCCATGGTTAGCATGGAGAGGAAAGGTGAAAGAGGATTTCCCTGTATGAGACCTTACTAAGCCAAGAAAAGGACTTCCTTAGTTTTCATTCTCATAAAGCTAAGTTATTCTGCCTTAGCTTCATAGAAATAACAGTATAATCTGCATAAAGCAGATGGCATATATGCATCTCCTGTCCTCAATTGTTGCCTAACTTGAACCCTTTCAGCCACTAGCCACCCTCATCATGTTGTTGAAACCCTCCATGGTTAGCATGGAGAGGAACGGTGAAAGAGGATCTCCCTGTATGAGACCTTACTAAGACAAGAAAAGGACTTCCTTACTTTCCATTCATAGTAGTCTTAATGACTAGTACTTTGAACCCTTAAGAAAGCGGGAAGGGGGGGGTTGTTCGGCACTTGCTTCCTTCGTCTTAAGTAAAGTGCAATTTACTTTTTCAATTCAGAACTCTTAGTCGAGCTAGAGAGATTGATTTTTTGTTTCAGGTTCCATAGGAAAGAGAGGAGCCACCGCCCAATGGTACTTTTACGAAAGTATGGTCACCGGTGGCGAATACCTTCTCGAGACTATCAAAATGGATTCACTTCACGTAGGGGTTATTTGGGGGAAGGGCCCTTTACCAAGGATTCTCCATTCTCATGGTTCAAGAACCTAACAATCTTGATGCAAAATATAATCTACTTTAACCACCTCTCACCAAAACCCATTTGATTAAGAATATTGAAAAGGAACTCCTAGTTGACATGGTCATAAGCCTTCTCAACATCTACTTTACGCCTAGTACCTGGATCTTCACCTTTGAGCCTAGAGTCCAAAATTTCATTGGTTATTAGTGCAGTACACATGATTTGTCTCCCTTTAATGAAGGATAATAAAGGTTTGTTTAGCAACTTGCTTCCTTCATCTTAAGTAAAGTGCAATTTACTTTTTCGATTCAGAACTCTTAGTTGAGCTGGCGAGACTGTTTTTTGTCTGTGAGACTGACTTTTTGTTTGAGGTTCCATAGGAAGGAGAGGAACCATAGCCCAATGGTACTTTTACGGAAGTATGGTCGCCGGTTGTTAATACCTTCTCGAGACTATTAAACAGATTCGTGTCACGTAGTGGCTATTTGGGGGAAGCGCTCTTTACCAAAGATTATTCATTCTTATGGCTTGAGAACCTAACAATCTTGATGCAAAAAGCAATCTACTTCAACCACCTCTCACTAAAACCCATTCGTTTAAGAATATTGAAAAGGAACTCCTAGTTGACATGGTCATAAGCCTTCCCAAAATCTACTTAATGCCTAGTACCTGGATCTTCACCTTTGAGCCTAGAGTCCAAAATCTCATTGGCTATTAGTGCAGTATCCATGATTTGTCTCCCTTTAATGAAGAATAATAGATGCTTGTTTAGTAACTTGCTCACCTCCCTCTTTAGCCTCTCTGCTAGAAGTTTAGCAATGATTTTATAGATCTGAAATCTCTTGAATTCAAAGACCCTGTTTTCTTGGGAATAAAAGCAACATATGAAGCTCTTCTCAAACAATTGACGAGAATGGAAGTGATGAGATCAAGCACTTGATATCCACCAACATAATCATCATTAGATTCAACAAGCATATTAAGATCTAATTGAATTGATGGAAAGTCCAAGAAAGTTAAGCTTTCTTTTTTAGGATATTTTTTGGTGTGAACTATTAAGATTTTAGTATAAGAGGAGATAATTTTCAATTGGAATCTTAGATTTGAGCAACACCTATGAGGTAGCTTTTGTAGGTTTTGAGAAAGAAACACTAGCTCTTTTTATGAGAATTGATGAAAGAAATTGGGTCCTTAGGTATATTATGAATACACCAAAGTAAAAGGTCGCGAAACAGTTCATTTTAATGATTTGGAATGGGATGCTCTTTTTCTCAAAACATCTCTGATTTCTCAAAGGAAGACAAATCATGGATGCGGTGTTAATAGCAAATGAAGCAATAGACTCTAGATTGGATCAAAAGAAACCAGGCATCCTATGTAAACTGGACATTGAGAAAGCTTATGATCATGTTAACTGGGGGTTCCTTTTCAATATACTCAAGAAAATGGGATTTGGAGAAAAGTGGATTAGATGGA
This sequence comes from Solanum appendiculatum, assembly GCA_018342035.1. Classification (NCBI taxonomy): domain Eukaryota; kingdom Viridiplantae; phylum Streptophyta; class Magnoliopsida; order Solanales; family Solanaceae; genus Solanum; species Solanum appendiculatum. Next base: position 184,500 of record JAGDQO010001198.1, read on the forward strand.
TACGTTTTTGCATTTCCACAGTAAAGTTTTCTGTCCTCATTAATGGTGCTCCTGAAGGTTTTTTTGAAGCTCAAAGGGGAATTAGACAAGGGGATCCCTTATCTCCATTCCTCTTTATTCTTGCCATGGAGGGACTTAACAACATGATCAAGACAGCAAAAACAAATAGGTGGATCACAGGATTTGAAGTGTCTACAAACAATGAGAGGAGTCTGGAGGTAAGAAATCTCCAATATGCAGATGACACTTTAATTTTTTGTGATGCAGATGAGGAACAACTAAGGTACCTCAGGGTCATTCTGGTGCTTTTTGAAGGTATGTCAGGTCTTCACATCAACTGGGGAAAGAGCCATTTATATCCCATAAACTTGGTCTCTAATATGGAGGTTCTGGCCTCTGTGCTAGGAGGTGAGGTGGGAGCACTGCCTGCTATCTAACTGGGGATGCCACTGGGGGCAAAATCACAGTCCAAAGAAATTTGGAATTCTGTCTTGGAGAAATGTGAGAAGAAGTTGGTCAGATGGAAAGCACAATATTTATCAATGGGGGGCAGGCTCACTTTGATAAATGCAGTCCTGGATGCCCTTCCCACTTACATGCTAACTTTGTTCCCAATACCTGCAGGAGTAGTACAGAGTTTGGACAAACTAAGAAGGGATTTTTTTTGGCAAGGAAACAAGAAAAGAAAGGGATACCATCTGGTAAAATGGAAAGTTCTGATCACCGGGAAAAACAAGGAGGATTAGGCATCAAAAACTTGAAGAACCAAAGCAAGGCTCTAAAGCTGAAATGGTTGTGGAGATATGCTCATGAACCACACTCAATGTGGAGCAAGGTGATTAAACTGAAGTATGGAGAGATGGATTCATGGGTCACCAAGGAAGCAACCAATCCCTATGGTGTTACTGTTCGGAGATCAATTAGGAACTGGTGGCCTTTCCTAAGGAATCATACTACTATAACAGTACACAATGGTATCAGGACAGGATTCTGGAAAGATAGATGGCTTGGTAATAGTAGTCTCTCAGAGATCTTCCCAGACATCTTTGACTTAGCACTACATAAAGATAGAACAGTGGCTGAAATGTGGACTCCCCAACGATGGAATCTATCTCTTAGAAGGAATTTAAATGACTGGGAAGTCTGTAGATTAGTCGAATTCTTTAAAAAGTTGGAATCATTTCAAGGTTTGAAGGAAGGGGAGGATTGCCTATGGTGGACTGAGCACAACAAAGGAAGATACAAAGTGAGCTCAGGTTACAAGGTCATAAATAGGGCACCACTAACCCTCTATTGGCCTTGGAGACAAATGTGGAAAGCCAAAGTTCCACTTAAGGTGGCATGTTTCACTTGGCTGCTAGCAAATGAGGCAGTACTAACACATGAGAATCTAAGGAAAAGAGACAACATTCTGGTGACACACTGTTGTTTATGTGGGGAAGCAGCTGAGACAGTTAGACATTTGTTCTTACATTGCAAAATCACTGATCAACTGTGGAAGATTTTCATCAATCTCAGAGGCCTAATCAAGCTAATTAGCCTAATGATTTTGTAGATTTTCCCAATCAAGCTAATTAGCCTAAAATCGTTCAATTCAGATGCTCCCACATTCTTAGGAATCATGGCTATAAAAGTGGCATTAGAACTATTTTTAAAAAATAGCCCTAATCATGGAAATTCTGGATGGCAGCTACCACTTCCTCCTTAATCACTTCCCACCACTAAGAAACCATTAGGACTTGGGGCCTTATCCCCTGCACATGAGAACACAGTGTTTTTGATTTCCTACTCTTCAAATTGGTCTTGCAATGCTATATTATCATCTTCACCGATTGAAAGTTCAAATCAAGAATTGAACTGGGGTCTCCATACTTTTGTCCTAGACTCTCAGTGTATAGTTTCTAGTAGAATCTAATTATTTCATCTATGATCCCAGTTGGTTCAGTAACATTGGTTCCATTTATGATCAATTTGTCAATGTTGTTGTACCTCTTGTGACAGTTAGCAGTCCTATGGAAATATTTTGAATTCATGTCCCTTTCCTTGAGACAAAGCCATGGATCTTTGCCTCCAAGCCACTTCCTCCCTCTTGGCAATTTCCTCCAACTCCACTGTCAGTATTGCTCTCAAGTAGGACTCATCATTAGATAGTGTTCTCTGGTCTTGAATCAAATCTAGACTAGCTAGTTGGTTGAGAGTGCACTGTTTCTGCATACCAAGATTGCCATGAAGTGTTTGTTTTGCTCCATTCTTTCAGCTTGACTTTCAGTAACTTCAGCATACAAGCTAGTATATAATCTGGTCTTCCAAATAAGTTACAGAACTCTACCATTCTTTAATTCTTTCAGTTAAGTCTTGAGTCTTGAGTCTGTAGCCACCAATTATCAAACTTGAAAAAAGAGGTTGGTTTCTCCCGGTTGCCACATTCCAACAACAATGGATTATGGTCAAATGTTACTCTAGGTAAGATTGATTGCTTAATCTTCCTAAAGAAAACTTCCCATTCCTCAAATATCAAGAATTTGTCAAGACTTGCTGCAATATCCTGCCAGTTCCCTTTCCTCCATGTGAATCTACCACCTATCAGTGTTTAAATCTTGTAGTTCCATATCCTCTATAAAATCAGCAAAATCTTCCATCACCTTATTAAATATGTTGCATACTTCTTTTCTTATGGGTACCTTATTACATTGAAATCCTAGCCACCACCCATGGTCCACTAAATAGACTCCTTACTGCCCCTAATTCTCCCCATACTTCTTCTCCTTCATCTCTACTATTAGGAGCACAGACACTAGATAGATACCATTCAAAAACCTGAGTTTTCCCTGTGAATGCAATAAGCCCCTACTTCACACACTTCAGCCTCCCAAATGTTGCTATCCCATGAAATGATAATACCCCCTCTTGTTCAACATGCCTCTAATTGTGCATATTTGACTCTCCTATTTGCCCATATCTCTTTTATAATCCCTCTTATATCTCCATTAACTTTTGATTCATGTAAACAATACACATCTGCCCTCCAATTGTTCATCATGTTTTTGATCAGTAGCCTCTTCCTTGGATCATTGAGGCCCCTTATATTCCATAAAACTATGTTAACTTTCATTTAAAACATCTGAGAAACAACACCCCCTCCCTACTCCTTGTACCATAACTCACAGTTACTAGTTGGTTCCAATTTCTTAGGTTCTCTTGGGATCTTTTATGTTGGAGTCATAAGAACTATTTGAAAAGTTATTTGAATGTCACTTCCATCAGAAAGAGTTATTTGAAAAGTTATTTGAATGTCACTTCCGTCAGAAAGAGTTATTTGAAAAGTCTTTCAATGTCACCTTCATAGCATTAATATCGAAGAAAGTTGTAGCTAAGGAGCATAAGGATTTCCTATCAGTCTGATAAGAAGTGTCTACAAGATACTTTCAAAGCTTATTATTGAGAGGTTGAAGTTAGTTACAGGAAAATTAGTAAATGAACACCAAATGACTTTTCTAAAAGGCGGACATATTATGGATGCGACTCTCTAAGCCAATGAATTAGTGGATTCCAGAGTGAAACAAAGGCTCTAGGAATCTTATGCAAACTTAACCTGGAGAAGGCATATAACCATGTCAACAAGAAGTTTCCACTGAAGGTGCTGAGAGACATAGGTTTTGGTACAGGAAAATTAGTAAATGAACACCAAATGACTTTTCTAAAAGGCGGACAGATTATGGATGCGACTCTCTAAGCCAATGAATTAGTGGATTCCAAAGTGAAACAAAGGCTCTAGGAATCTTATGCAAACATAACCTGGAGAAGGCATATAACCATGTCAACAGCTGAAGGTGCTGAGAGACATAGGTTTTGGTAGAAAATGGGTTTCTGGAGACATTTCTTCATCTCTACAGTAAAGTTCTCTAATTTTAAATGGAAAAAATGAAGGCTTCTTTCCGGCTAAGAGGGAGTTGAGACAGAGTGGTCCTATATCACCTTTTATGTTTATCTTAGTTATGGAGCGCATCAACCACATGATCAGGAGGGCAATGGCAAATGGTTGGTTAAAGGGTTTCCAAGCTCAGGAGCAGGGACACAGAAAAGATGAAAGGGGAGTCGCACATTATGTAGAAGACTCACTAATATTTTGTGAAGCTGAAGTATCCCATATTAGACATATTAGGGTTATCCTCACTAATTTTAAAGGCATTTCTAGTCATTATGTTAATTGGCAAAAGAGTTGTCTTTACCTAGTGAACAAACTACAAAGTTGATAATATGGAGATATTGGCATGTAATCTTGGATGCCAGGTAGCTGCCTTACCCACAAAGTACCTAGGGATGCCCCAGGGTGCAAAGAACAAAGAGATGGAGGTCTGGGGAGAAGAGCTAGAGAGATGTGACAGGAGATTGGCAAGATGGAAGATAGGGATGGCAATGGGGTGGGTGGGGCGGATGCGGGGCGGGGCGGTTTTAAGGTTGTGCGGGGCGGGTGGGATGCAGGGCGGGTTGAAGTGGGTATTTTAGAAACTAATGCGGGGCGGGGCGGGTTGCAAGTCTATGCAGTTTTATGTGGGTTCAAACGTAATTTTAACTTTTTTCATGTTATAAGAGTGACAAAGCATTATTTATTAAGATAATTCCTTTGAAGTTACTAAAAATATTCAAGATAGTAAATGAAAACGGTTCAATAAAAACTAATATGGTTTCTTACATTCTTCCCAATTGACCTATAAAAAATAAAATTTTAAGTTATTATCTATTAAATTAATACAAATTAATGAGAAAATGAATCTTATTTTTAGTATCAAACTTAATTAAAAAAGGCAAATATTCAAAAATTTATGCGGGGCGGGTTCATGCAGGGCTGGGTAGGGCGGGTTGAAAATGAAAAAAATTGTTATGGGGGGCGGAGCGGAGCGAGTTAAAATTTTTGCGGGTTAAGCTCAACCTGCCCCGCACCAACCCCGCCCGCCCCATTGCCATCCCTACTGGAAGAGTCAATATTTGTCCTAATGAGGGAGATTAACACTAGTCAAATCTGTGTTGGACTCCTTCCTTCCTATGTGATGAGCCTATTTCCTATACCGAATAGTATTGAGAAGAGAATAATTTTGCTCAGAAGAACTTTTTTGAGGAATGGAAACAAGGAACAAAAAGGTTACAACCTTGTTAAATGGGATATTCTAAGACTTCACAAGAAGCAGGGGAGATTAGATATTAAGTACCTCAGTCTCCAAAACTCTGTCTTTTGCAAAAATGGTTATGGAGGTTCTATACTGAGGATATGCCTTTATGGAAAAGAATCATCATTGAGAAATAAGGATTTCAAAGTCACTGAATCACTAAAGATGTCCTTAGAAATTTTGGTTGTGGTGTCTGGAAGACTATTCGGAGATTATGGCTCTAGCTTCAAGAAAATATTCGACTCAAGGTGGGTAATGGCCTGAAGATTGAGTTCTGGAATGAACATTTGGTAGGTGAAAGAAGCTTGAAATATCTCTTCACTAATTAGTTCCTCCACAGTCAACCGACTAGGGCCAGTATAGCTCAGATGTAGAGCACACAAAAGTTGGAACTTCAACTTTAAAAGGGCCCTAAATGATTAGGAGGTTCAAAAAGTTGCACATTTTCTTATGGTGATAAATGATTTCAATGGAAATACCAATACACCTGACAGTAAACTTCACATCAAGGGTGCTTTCATTGTGAAGTCATGCTATTAGAGGAGAAATACTTGCCAAGTACAAATTAGGAACTATCCTAGTTGATCTGGAAAGCCAAAGTCCCCTTGAAAGTTTTGAGTTTTGTGTGGTTGGTTTGGTGCTTCGCATTCTTTCTATTCCATCCCATTCCAGGGAAGCTTGTTAGACTCATGAAGTACTAAAAAGAAGAGGTGGACAGATTTGCTCAAGATGTTTTAAGTGGCGACCAAGATGCTGAAATAAATAGCCATCTATTTCTGCACAGTAAAACAACTACAAATCGGCGGAACGTGTTCTTGTGTATACTTGTAGTGAGTTGGGTGGTTCCCAAAACAACTAAAAGTATGATGGACTGCTGGAAAGAGATTGGAAGAAGAGAGTTAGAAGAGTACTGGTGGGAATTGATCCCTGCAAGCATTTGGTGGACATTGTGAAAGGAAAGAAATGCAAGATGCTTTGAAGACAAAGCAACAACATTGAAAAAGTTAGAATGAATTGCCTTAGTCTTCTTATTTTCGGTGTAAACAAGATATGGTGGAGGATATAACTTTTTGTTGATTTTATAGGAAAATTGTAAAGTTCCATAGATGTAATACCTCGGAATTTGGAAAAGGAAGAAAATAATTGTGTCTACGGTTCCCATCTACAAACCGTAGAAACTTCTACGGGCCGTAGATGGCAACTATAGGAAGGGGAAAATAATTTTTCAAAAATCAAGTCCCGGTCCGTCAACCATTGTACGAGCCGTAGATAGGAATCGTCAAAAATGGTCCCAAAATATTGGTTTCTGAATCTTTCTATGGTTGACCAGTATGGTCTGTAGAAAGACCTATACACCATAGGTCCAAACCGTAGGTCGAGCCCGGCAGTTATTAATAAGGGGCTTTTGGGTCTTTTCCTAATTATTTTAATCATATACTACGTCGTTTTTCCTTCTACCCTAAGCCCTATAAAAGCTTTTAAGCCCCAAATTACCCATTTTCAACTCATTCTCCTAAATTCCCTGAACTTGACCAAATTCACTCCCCAAATTCTCTCAAGTCTAAGGAAGAAGAAGAAGAGCTAGGATTCATCCAAGTCTCCAATCCTCCATTCTTTTTGGGCTTCTAGCATCAAGGTATGTGTGTATTTACCCATAGAGTCATTTCCTCCATGGGGTCCCCAAAGATTTCAATTTTCAATTGATCAAATTAGGGTTTCAATTCAATGAATGTGGGTTTCATCTAATTATGATTGATTATGGTTAATTAAGTCTTCTAATGCATGAATTGATGTTAATCCATGATATTTAGTTGAAATTGCATTGACCCATACCTAAATTATGTTTTCCAACTATGATCCTATGATGAACCCATGAATCCATGAATTATGAAATGATATGAAGATATGCATGTTTTTATGAAATGATTATAAATGATTTGGGGATGCTTTGAAAGGAAAGTATGAATGCTATTGTGAAAGGATTTCTCACTTACTACGATGATCATGATTGTGAAAGGTATTTCTCACAAATGAATTCACATTGGTGAAAGGTTGTCTCATCTATGTTGAATTATGTTTAAGGAACTATTCTATGTTTTGATCTTGAAATGTGTGGATTGGTATTAATCATTGTCTTTTCCTATGTTAAATTAATATTTGACCTTTATCTATTCCGTTGGAATTTAGACTTAGCACCGAGAGGGCTTTAAGGTGGAGGCTCAAATAGGGTAGTCTCTAGTAGCAAACTCTAGTCCCAAACTACGTGCCCCGTAGGATTATCTTAAATGACCTAGCTAGTGGATCCACTTTAGCAAATGATGATATGTACGGATTCTACCTTGGCAACTAGATTCCCCTTCTTTCGGTATGAGGGATATACCGAATTCCATGATATAGCTCTCATGGTCTTATTGTCGATTAAAGCTTATATCCCACAAAATGATTATGTTTTCTTCAAAGCTTTTCTTATGCCCTTTATGTTAACGAACTTGACCATGTTTTCACGATTTTCATGTCATTTCTTCTTTAAAGCTTTCAAATGTTTCAATATGATCATGCCTACTCATTTTTAAGTCACTCATGCTATCATGCCTATGTTTATGCATATTGCCTCATACTTAGTACATTCCATGTACTAATGCATACTTGTGCCTACATTGTTTCACTAATGTAGGGTCCGACGCTCCTACCTCCCATACTCGTGGCTAGTTGATCCTTTTGAAGATTGGTGAGTCCTAATGTTCCGAGGACCGAGACTCTTTTATTGCTTTCATATATTTCGGTTTCAGACCTTGTATGTGATGTATGGGTTACGTCCCAATCACTTTCCTTATGATGTATTAGATGGCTTTTGAGACTTATGTAGACTTCCGCTTGTTTAAACTCCTTTGATGTTTAAAATGCTATCTTTTAAAGTCTTTATTTCTATTATCTTGTATGATGTATGTTAAGTGGCTTGCGTAGGGCCTCTCGGGGTTCTATACACCATGTTACGCCTGAGTATACTTTGGGTCGTGACAATAGACTAGTTCTTATGGCCTTCTAGTTTTTTCCCTATGGGATGTAAGTGCTTATTCTCATCATTGTTTGGATGATGGAATTTTATGAATATAGTTACCTTTCCCTAAAAAAGGAATTGATAGAGTCACACTTGAAAAGAGAGTCATGGATGGGGAAAAGATTAATAAAATGAAAGACAGTTTATCTTTTCAAATGTCATTATTATGAATGTTGTAGAAGATATTTCCATATTTTAATAAGAAAAGATGGAATAGCACCACGAGATATACTTAATTATTTTTATAAAAGAATTTCTTTACTAAAGGCAACCCCTCTGCATTAAAGTAGCATACATAAACTAGAAAACCCTCTTCAAGAAACATATTCTCTACAAAATGCATCGAATTATCTATAGACTAAATAAATGTAATAGATGCTCCAAGAGTGTACAAGAAAAGTTCCTCTAGAATTTGTGTTGGAGACTCTGACTCCCTCAAACACTCTTCTATTTCTATCCTACCATATAGTCAACATAAGTTCAAAACGACCACTTCCCATCTATAGTTTTATGTGTTTTTCTCTTAAAACTTTCAAGATTTTAATTATGCTTTCATAATTTATCTACTGAAACTTTTGTTTATAAATGTTGTGTCATATCATACAAATTTTGGTGAAAGTACTTCTTTCCAAATATTAAAATTTAGTGAAGCTTCATATAGGAAGAAAGACACTTGCATGCTATAGGAAACAGTCTCCACTATATGCATGAAACTTGTCGAAGGTACTAAGGAATTTGGCTTAGTCAAACAAACTAGCAGAGAAATCCATTGACAATCAAGAAATGAGGTTCTACAAGTTAAGGAGATTAAATCTCAAAAATAAAGCAATCAAGTGTATATCCCAGTTTGGCAGTTCATAACCTCCTCTTGCAATCAAGTGCAAATATTTAGAATGATTTCTTTTAATAAAATGTTGCTATTTTTGTATAATGCCCCAAAATTTTACCCATTTTCCAAGGTTGAAAAGTTTTACTAATCAAACATATTTAACTTATTTCCGAATAACCTTTATGAGTTTGATAACAGCAATCATCCAATCATTTAGCAACCTTCAATTCCAAATATTGTGCAGTATGCTATAGTAATACTTCGAGAAAAACAAAAAGTAAAGTTGTAAGTTTGACCTCTTCATTCTAATATAAAAGCCAAACATGTAACTATCGTCACCGAGCTAATTATGTCAAATCAAACTAAAATATTCAATGACGATTCAGGAAACGAAGATTATTATTAGCATTATATACCTGTTATTAAATAGCCCCCAAAACCAAACCATATATTTTTTTGATGAAAAAGGTAGAGGATAAAAATCAAAACATATATCTTTAGCTATGAACTCATTATGCATATGAGCAAATATTTTTCTTCTTCACTTCATCTTTATTTTCCTCTAGTCAAGCAAAACTAGGTCAACAATTCCTCCCATCAACTCAACATGTCAGCATCCCAATTATATCATGCTTTTAATAAGATTCCGCATCCATTATGTTCAATACACTTAGTAAATTTTTTTAGGAAAATGAGTTGAAGGAAATGCCATGGAGTGTTCAAATACTTCTAAAACATATCATATTCAATGTCCACATCACTTACTCAAACAATTCAAAGCAACTAATAAAGGACAAATTGAATTATATATAAAAGGATAACAGAAAAAGAGGAAGGAAGTGCTGAAGTGGAGCTGCATACCCTGCAAAAATACGTTTCATCTTTACCATCTTCGAACAAGGAGGAATAATATGCAGGATCGTATACAGAACCACCTAAAGCATCATCAGAATTGGATGGCTGTCTAGTTAGAGGAGTTGCAGGATTGAGAAAACTGTTTCTCATATCACTATCTGCTTCTCGGGGAACTGAACAGTCTATATAAGAAACACCCAGCTTATACATTTGAATCCACAATAGTGAAGATGATAATCTCACACAAAATCCAATAATTTGCATGGAGAGAGTGAGTTTCACCGAGAAGATAACAAAGGTTCCATAAATCCCAGAAGAAATATTCCTGCATGAATAAATGAAGTTCAGGAAGAAAGATTTCACTTTTTCTAACATTTCAAGAGCTGTGGTAAATTTACTGTACAAGGATGTTTGAGAACACAATGTATGAGTGAAGGCTGGCTCTACCTGCAATCTTAGACAGTTATTCAGCAGCCAGTGATGCTACTAAGTCAAACTAAAAATATGCATGAAGTGACCAATAGAACAGCTTACAGTAAACAAATAAGTTGAGCTAAACCAAATTTTTAGGATTGAGAATTACTTGTGGTCGAAGGAGTACAAAGAACTAAAGCTAGAAGTTAATTAGTTCATTGATAATTAGCTCGCACACCAATTTATTAGCCTATTACTTGATTTCTTTAAAAATAGGAAAGGATAAAGGTATGGAGATGAAAGGCAATTCTTTTAGAAAAGTAATAATGTGGGGCAACAGGAGCTCATACTACTTCAATAGCATTTGATAGGGTGTTATATAATAAATAAGGAAGAAATGAATTTAGAGATCACATTGGTCCTTAAAACGTAAAAGAGGAAGCGTCACCAGAAACCTCCTATACCAAGTATAGTAGACCATCTAGATTTAAAAAAAACTCGTGTAACGCCTGCAACTTCTAAGCAAAGATTCGAACCATTCTCTGTATGCGAATAGGCTCGAACCCTATGATTTCTAAGCTGTACATGTATGTTAAGGCCCTTTACTAAGTGTAGTAAGTGTACCAGATGTGGTTTAGAGTCGTAAGGTACCTCAAACATCAAGCCAAGTTCAAAACATTTCTATCGACTAAATTATCACATGAGTTCATATAAGGGTCAACTTCAAACAAACATATCTTTCAGATTATGAAGAGTTAGGTGACCCATGATCTATCAAATTAAAGGATTGTGAATCTTCTTTCCAATGCCGCCGATTGTTCGTCAATCAGAGCTCGAATTAAAAAGTGATGGCTAATTTACTAGAGACGCTCCAACCTGGCTAATGGGTCGAACCCAACTCCACGACCAAGTTCGTGTCACGCAAAGGAAGCGGACCTCACTATCCACTTGAATAAAATTTCGTCTTCCAGTTCACACAGAGCCAACTCAGAGCTGGACCGAAATTTGTTGATTTTTGTTTTTCTTTTTTAGGGTATTTTCATCGTAAAACCTTTGGGGAATTATATAAATAGCCCTAAATGTGTAGAATATCAATTTGTTTTCATTATTAAACCCTCTCATTCACTCCTAAATCTCTCTGCTCAAGAACTTCAAGAAACACCAAGGCTAGGGTTCATCTTCCAAGATTCTCCATCAAGCTTCATCACTAAGGTATGTAGGACTTCAATGAGGAATTCGTTTCATCCTCATGTCCAAAACTCCTAAGTTTTTATGAACTTGACTCCACAGTTAGGGTTATCAAACCCACATTCAAATTCATCATATTTATGACCTGAATTGCATGTAGGACTTCAATGAGGAATTCTTTTCATCCTCATGTCCAAAACTCCATAGTTTTTATGAACTTGATTCCATAATTAGGGTTATCAAATCCACATTCAAATTCATCATATTTATGACCAGAATTGCACGATTTCTTAAACTTTTTATTCATGATAATGGATTCTTGACAAATGCACTTCTTTTTTACACTTAGAAAGGCTTTCCATTGTCATCCTTGTTAGTTCTTGGCATGTTATTGTTTATGATTCATGAACCTTATATTTCAAAGCATGATTTTAGAGTCTTTATGTTATTATGAAAGCTATTTTGAGAAATTACAAGATATGCGTTCTAGAAATTTTCTCATGATTTAAGTTGTGAACATGATTTGAAAGATATGTTTGAGAAGAAATTTCAGTATATGATTTTAGAAAACAAGATTTGACCATAGTCTCACAAATATTTTTATGAGTTATATAGATAGTATATTTTGGGAGTAGTATTTAGCACCAAGCGAATGAGGGTTCTAGATAGCCCAAGTTCCAAAACTATGTGCCACTATATGATTATGTTTGACCGCTTTGTCAATCGACCATTTGGCCCTGAAAGGCTCTGATTAGTGGGTCCCTCTTTGGGTTTTGCCGTTATGTAACTGATGTTACCTCTGACAAACACAAAGAGAATGGAATCCACTCATTCTTTCACTGCTGAATTGCCAGACAGCTTTGGATTTGTTCCTTAATTTCTTTGGTTTAAAATGGGCCATGCTAAGCTCAATGAAGGATTTATTGCTATGTTTGGGTATTAAAGGAAGAAACAAGCTGATAAAAGATATCTGGAGAACTATCCGGCATGTGTGTTTTGCGTACTGTGGAGAGAAAGGAATTCTAGGTGCTTTGAGGGCAAGGTAAACACTGTACATGAAATGAAATATAGGTGCCTGTGAATGCTAGCTTTTTGGTGTAAACTCCAAGATGTTTATGAAATACAGAAAATGATAGATTTCATTAACTCCTTCAGGAATAGGATCTTTTGTATAGAGGATTCCCCTTCTTCATTGTTATTTTTGCGTAGGGGACTGCCCAACCTTGTAGATTCCAATCACCTTCCTGGTATCCAATTATTAATATATCTATAAAATTTCTGGATTACTGATAAAAAAAGGAATACCAAGCCACAGGATTCAATGTTTGATATGCTTTGTAATCCTTTTGTACTCACAAGCACTCTTTTTTAAATTGGAACTGATTTTTTTAAATTGACCTCAGAAGCACTCTTTATAATAAAATTCTCATCTAGGATCAGAAGATATCTCCTTTTTGAATAGTGAATAACCATTATAAGCTACAGTTCAATCGAGAAATTTACAAAAATAATGCTCCATCTTGAATGGCGTAAGTCAATTCTAATCCTTCAATATAATCCTCAGGGAGCAAGACAAATCTCGGAATTTTATAACTCTTTTCCATTTCTTTTCACTAGTCGACACCCATTATCAGTTCCTTGTCCGTTAAATCATTCTTTGGCGCTTGCATTGAATAGTCTTTAAACCAAAGCTCTGTTTCAAATTCTTTTTTTCAGACAAAAATTTCAGGTCAGTCCAAAGTAAAATTGTCCAACGTTAATTTCGGTACCAAAGCACAAGTTTAACCCTGGTGTGAGAAATGAAAGAACAAGTAACAGTTGGAGCATCTCTGTAGAGCCTTACATCCCCTAAAGAGACATATCACTAAAGATATCAATTATTTGTCTCTTGCATAGCTCCAATCTTCCATTTAACACCAATGCATTTAGTTGTGGGAACTCTTAAAAACTTCAGCTTTCCTCCATATTAGTTAGTATCATACTTCTACTTCTAGATCCTCATGAATTTTGAATTCCATGTTGGCATATGCATGAACTGAAGCTTTCTGGTGAATCTACAACTATAACTAAGAACCTAAAAATGTAGTCTTTTTTGTTACTCAAACATGGTGGTTTCAACGTCAAATAAATTCCTAAAATATTTATGTTTAAAGCTAGAGATAACAATCTACATATCGATTTGAACTCAACCATATGCCACTCACTCCATTTCTAAAGCACATTCTTGTCCAATATCTTATTCATCGACCAATTGTCCACACAAATAGTCAACTCTAACAACTTGCATCTTCAGAAAATACTTAATTCGAAAAGCAAAATAAAGTTTGGATAGATGACATTTCTTTTTTGAAACTGAAATAAAAAGTTTGGATAGATGAAATTATTTTGATGGGATAGGAAATACATATATCAACTAGGAGGTACTACATAATTTATTGAAATAAAACTTATTAAAGAATGGATCATCAAAAATAAAATTAGATTATCAAGACACTATGAACCCCTAAAACATTCATTGCATTCATTAGGGTTTCACTTCTCTGGTCTTCAAAAATGTTTATATCAAACTTCTAGAGATATTTAACAAGCAGAAGCAGATGGTAACATAATTGTTAGTGAATTATGTTTAACCACAAAAGAAATTCAAGTGAAATATCTATAAGTGGTTTATAGTCCCATTTTAAATACACTAATTCCATACAATTCTGCATTCAGTTCAAGATTCATTATTCTATTTAGTTTTCCAAGTGAAACTTTCCCCATTGATCTCTAGATTACCATTCTAAAAAATTCACTAAATGATTCGGATGAGAAGAGAATGAAATGAAACTTACCAGATTTCGGATGCAAAAAGGATGAACCAAGAAATGTCCACTAAGATTGCACAGAAGAGAAGTACAGCGTATGTTCTACCAAGACTCTGACTGCTACTCTCAATAGCCACCAATGCGAATAATCCAATACCCAAATTGATTAACGAAACACCGTTGTATAATGCCCCAAGAGATCCAATCAGTGCACAACCAATCTTGAGCAATCAAAATAGAAAGATGCCACAAAATTAATCACCAATTTACCCAAAAGAAGAGACAAATCAACAACTCAGAAAATACCTGAACATAGATGAGAATAACTGCAAAGGATTGAATCCTGTCATAATCACGTAGCCACGTTTCTATGTGAGTCCTAAATGCAGAACAAAGCATCATATACAAGAAGAAATTCCACTGGACACTTTAAACTGAGAAGAAAAACCAGTTGGAGAAGATGGAAAAAAGGATGATCGTCGCCCGCCAGGGGTTCTACATTGAAAGGCCCGAAAACCGTTCGATTTCGCTTCTCAACAACGGAACAAAGCCACGACGCCACAATCTTGCCTTTGCTACTGCATTTAAGGCAGCCCTGGGCGAGGAAAGCCGATTTCTGGGATGTGTTGGTTTCCTTTCCTTCTTTAGGGTCTGTTTGGAAGGACACACGTAATTGGAATTGGTGTAATTATTAGGATAGTAATTATCTATTTTAGTAATTACACAATCTAGTAATTACGCTGACATGTTTATTTATCATATTGTAGTTACAGTATAATTTTAAGTGTATTGTTTGATTGCAAAAGTGTAATCATAAGGTTATGTTGAATTTTAAAAATAAAAATTAATTATTTAAAATTAAAAATTTATATCAGTCAAATAAGAGTCTTTATAAATGATATTAAATTGAATATTTAAAACATATATTGTTTTTTGAAATTATATATATTGTTTTTTGAAATTATATATATTGTTTTTTGAAATTATATTAATTAATAAACATATGTTCTTAATTAATATTATAAAAAATTATTGATTTATATTTTTCAATTTAGTATATTTTAATTAAATTGATTATAAAAACTAAAAGTACAAAATGTCTATGACCATCATGAAATGCATGTTTGACAAAAAGATTAATATAATAAATGTAATGTCATAAAATTATAAAACATTTGACAAAAAGATAATCTATTAAATCTAACTTTAAAAATTAGCTTGCAATGTAAAATATCGAGTTAATACTTCTAAAACAAATGAAATTGCAAATATAACATAAGTTCTAAATTCAAAACAAAAAATTTAACATAATACTGTTATGAAAAATTTCAACATAACATACATAAATATGATTTAAAAGAAAAAGAAAACGTAAGTCCATAACTTTATTCAACAATGAATTTTACTTTAATTTAAGAATTAGAATACTAACAAAATTATACACTAAGGGGTCGTTTGGTACAGTGTATAAGAATAATACAAAATATAGTGTATTAGTAATGCTTGTATTAGTTATGATTGCATTAGTTATGCTGAGATTTTTCTTATACAGTGTTTGGTTTGGTGTACTAAAAACATTATGCATTGTATAACTTTTTTAAAAGAATAGTTTTTTTACAAAAATATCCACCACAAATATAGTAGAAAGGATGTGAAAAAGTTTTTGAAGGACAATTTTGTCTTTAATGATGCTAATGCATGCATTAAAATCCATTGCATTACTAATGCATAGAAATCTATGGTATTAGTAATACACTCTTCAATACACAATAAAGTATATTACTAATACAAACATTAGTTATGCATAAGTTAGAAAAGTATACCAAACAAGGTATTAGTAATACATCTAGCTAATGCAAACATTACTTTCTCTAATACACTCTACCAAACGACCCCTAATAATTTTTTAAAAAATAATATGAAAAACTACATTGAATCACATGAAAGTAAAGATTGAGAATGAGAAGGAAATGAAATATAAAAAAAATATATATTCTTAGATATATTAGAATAATAGATATTAAAAAAGAATTTAAAATTAAACAAATAGAAATAAAAGGAAGAAATTAAAAAGTAATCAGCTTGTAATTACATCATGTAATTACCAGCAATTCACAGCCTCCCCATGTGAATTGGAGAGTGTAATTACCCCTGCCAATTACACTCAATTACCTGCTGACCATGTAATTACATGGCCAACCAAACATGACAGATAGTGTAATTACATCAAATTACACCAAATCCAATTACCAGGGTGGCTTTCCAAACAGGCCCTTAATAAATTCTCGAGTTTTGCGGTATTGATTTAATGATGATGTACTTGGCAATAGCTTTTCTTTTTTCTTCTTTTCGAGTAAAATCGCAAAATAGCCCCAAAAAAATAAACAAATAAGAAAATGATCAAAAAGTCCTTAGGTGTCGTTTGGTTATGAGATAAGTCCAAAACTAAAACATAAAGGGTCGTTGGGTAGCTGGATAAGATCCAAGTTATTCATGTAGAAAATTAATATGGCGTTTGATTGACAATTTAGAAACTCACATACTAATACATGTATAAGTTATGAAGGAATCTATTTATTATTTTATGCAAGATAGAAGGAGGAATAACTAATACATGTATAACTAATAAATGAATAACTAATATCTGCATAAAATAATATATAGATTCACTCATAACTAATAAAATATCATCGTAACTCTAACCCGCTATCAAACGATCCCGAATAACTTTGGTTATTCATGTATTAATTTTATACCATGTTTGGTTTTCAAATAGGATAAAAGTTAGAGAAAAGACATAAAGTAACCACTAAATTTGTCTCAAATTTTCAAAAAGACACCTTAATTGTAACACCTCGAAAGTTGGAGAGTCGAAAAGAAAAGAAAAATGCAGAAAATTGACTGAAGCAAGTTTGTACGAGTCCAATCTACGGACCGTAGGAAGTCCTACGTGTCATAAGAAGGAAGTCGTAGACTTGGAGATGAGTTTTGGGGAAATTAAGTTTCTGAAGTTTGACCTACGACTTGACAGGACGAACCGTAGGAAGTTTGATGGGTCATAGGACTGCCCGTAGGATTGATTCAAAGATTTGATTTAGGACCTCAGTTTTACGGAAGGTTTTGATCGTCATTTGTTCTACGGGTCGTAAAAAAGGTTCGGTAGAAAGGTTCTAGACTTAGTGAAATTTTGGAGTGAAAGTTGAGTTCTATAGATAGGATCTACGGACCGTAAGAATTTTGATGGACCGTTGAATGGTCTCGTGGGAAATGATTGAATATTTGGCTTTCTGAAGTTGGTTCTACGGTTGACCAGTACAGACCGTAGAAATTCCTACGGTCTGTAGGTCACAACCGTAGTTCTGTCCGACAATTATTTTTAAAGGGTATTTGGGTCTTTTCCTATGCATCTAATGTCTATATTGCGTCGTTTTTACCCTAATTTTAAGCTCTATAACTACCCTTCACCGTTAGAAAATTCTTCAACTCCCTCATTCAATCAAATTCCAAAATTCTCTCCAAAATTCTCTCTCTAGATCAAGGAAGAAGAAGCTAGGGTTCTTCAAGGTCAAGTCTCCTTGTTCACCATTGATTCTAGGGCTTCAAGATCAATATATGTAGGGAGTTCATCAATGGGTTCCATTCACCCACTAAGCCCCTAAAGATTCTTCAATTCTCCAATTCAATTGGTTAGGTTTTCACTCAATTCCTCATTGGTTCTATTTGTATGGATTCAATTGTTTGATTTTGATCATATTATGATTATTTAGGTTTAATTACATGTTTTCCAATCAACTCCATGTGAACCCATACATTGATCATGATTTTGACTATGAACCCTAATTGCATGAATTTGAAGAAAAGTTATGAATCTATGAATATGTTTTCATGAACTTATGCATGAGTTATGTCAAGGAATGATTTGTGATCTAGGTTGCTTTAAGATAAGGATCTATGAAATTGTGAAAGGTTTTCTCACATATGCATGAATTGTGAAAGGTTTTCTCACATACTTAAGAAATCATGAATGGTGAAAGGTTTTCTCACACATGGTTTAAGGAGCTACTCTATGATGTTTCTAGTTTAGATTAGTATCTTAATTGTGCTTTTCCATGGATGGTGATGATTTTATGTATATGACTATTCCGTTGAGATTTTTACTTAGCACCGAGAGGATATTGAGATGGAGGCTCTCCCGTTAGTAGAGGTCGGGTCTCTAATAGCAATCTCCTTGTCCCTAATTACGTGCCCCCGTAGGTTGTCTTAAGTGACATAGCTAGTGGATCCACCTAAGCTAGAAGTTTAAGGTTGTTGCCTTGGCAAGCAATGACATCTCTTTTCAGTGTGGGAGCAAGACACCGGATTCCGTGTTGTAGCTCATATGGTCTATGTCGGTTAATAGTAAATATCCCACAAAACAAACTAAGTTGCTTTCAAATGTTTTATGAAGCTTTCCTTTACGATTTCAAGATGCATTGACCATGTTTATGATTATGATTCTCTTTAAAGACTTTTACGATGTTTAGCTTGGTCATGTATATTATGTTTTTGATTATGTCCTCTTATGATCATGTCTCATGTTTTATTGCATTCCCCTCATACTAAGTACATTCCATGTACTAATGCATACTTGTGCCTACATTGTTTCATTAATGTAGGGCGTGACGATTCCTCTCCTACCATTCGTGGCTAATGATCACATTAAAGACTTTAAGACTTGGTGAATCCTCATACTCTAAGGACGATGTCACTTTTATTGCTTTCCTTATATTTTAGTTTACAGACTTTGTATGTGGTGTACGGGTTACATCCCGACCACTCTTTTTGATGTAATAGATGGCTTGTCAAGACTTTGATGTACTTCCGTTTATATGTCAAACTATTTACTTCTTGTGAGATTTCTTGCTTTTCTCTATTATGTTGTGTACATGTTTGTCAAGTCACTACAACAAAAAAGGGCTTTAGTGGTAATAAAAAAAAGTTTTAGCAGCAATAGTAATCACCTCTATATATTTTACTAGCCATTGGTCTTTAGACGTCGTATCTGGGGTTCCTAAAGCCTTTAGCGGCCATTCTCACAAATGCTGGTAAAGATATAATTTATTGCCGCTAAAAAACACTAACTTTAACAACAATTTTTTGCAGCGATTATGATAGTTGCTAAATTCGATCCAAAACAGTTAACTATGATCTTTTAACGTCAATTTTTATGGCCAGTAAATTCAATTAAATTGCCGCTAAAAGTCAATAGTTTTAACGACAATTGATTTTGACAACTAGAATGGCTACAATATCTCTTCTGAAAATGTTAATTTTCCTTTCTAACGTCCATTCTTTAAGGAAGGTAAATTCAAATATATTACCGTTAATAGTTAGTATCTTTAATCACAATTGCTTGATGACAATTATAAAGGCTACAATATCCCTTCCCAAATATCGAAATCTCCCCCTTAAGCATACAGTTTTGTTGCTAGTAAATCCAATAAAACTATCACTAAAATATCACAATGGCAAATGAAAATGGCTCTTCCTGCATAAAATATGTCATAAGTAATAATATTAACTTATCTAAGTCATTGTACACAATCACACATGTATGAAGTTGTACATTTTTTTCGAGCTTGCTTCAATTATAATCAGAAAGAGTAGAAGTAACATATTGTTCATGACAAAAGGTGGTGTTGTAGTTGTATAATTTCGGGCTTTTTGCCGTTGCAGTTGACAAAAATACAGTGTCTCCTTTCAGCAGAGTGTCTCATATCACCTTTCCACTGGAAGGAAAGAAAATTGAAGTATTAGAGTAGTATTACAAGGTTGATGGAGGGTGATCATGAGCATGTAATAAGAAGCAACCACTGAACGAAACAATAAACATTACATTGACATTGACATTGACTTTCTTAGGAGAAAGAGGAACAACAAAAAAGTTTAAACTCTTGAACAAAAAATATTTATTTCTCAAAGCAATGATTTGCTGATGAAAGCAAATAAATGACACGACATTGTAAAGGGTTGACATAAATTAAAAGATGGTGTGAGCCGAGAAGGTGAACTAAGAAACTTGGAGGTTTTACTACAATATAAATGGATCAAAATGTCAAGACTCACAATCATCTCTTTAAGAATAAAGATAAGACATTCTTACATGTAAAGACTATGTTCTTGATAACTATTGCACTGAGCACTTAATTTTTAGCACACACACCTGAGATATGGCAGGGATTATCTCTTATATGGTTATGTCCTATATATTCAGCAATATCTGAAGGATAATGCTTTCCATATCATATTGTTGGCATGAATGAGAATCTATTCACTGATTTCTAACTTGCTTTTAGTAGTCACAAATAGATATGACCACAGAGACACATTATAATTGGATACATTTATTATTTTTACCTTTTAGATTATCAATCACAATTATAATTGGATACATTTATTTACTTAAAGATTCTTTTTTCTTTTTCTTACTTAATATAATTACTATTTTAAAAATATTTTTCACTCTCTCTCTTTATTTACTTTTTTTTTAAAATTTTGATACTAATTTTTTTGGAGTGAAAATTTATCATCTAATTAATATAATTTCTACCATTAAGCGCATTCCTTATTAATTTGATTTAATTGCTATTGATTTTTTTTTCTCTTTCTTTAATTTCGTTTTAATTCTTATGGACATATCTCTTTTTACTTCTCTCTCTTCAATTTTATATATATTAATTTTTAAAAAAAATTAGTATATTAAATGGTATTCATTTTGTGTTAACATTGGTGATCATTTTTTTGTAACCATAATAAATAACTTACATAAAAAAATATAAACAAATTTTACTCCTATTATAAACCATTACACTCAAAACACCATTTTATAATTTTATTTTGTTTTTAAAGAGAGTATATTAAACAATGTACATTGTGGATTAATTTTGATATACCAATTCTCTATGTTGATAAATAAAATTAAGTTGACATCATGTATTATATTTTATTTCAATATTGTATCTGTAATGACCCTCCAGGTCATTTATGTGTTGATGCCTTCTTTCTGTCGTTTAGAGCATTCCTGTAGCAACCCCAAGTCATCTATGACTTGCTGGCACTGACTGTTCGGTCGCCTGATCGTTCGTTTGGGTTTTATGCTTGTTTTCCTGTTTTGGAGCTGTTGAACCTTAAAAAGTTGATTTCGGTCATAACTTCAGGTAAACGACCTCAGATGGGAATTCTGACGATTCTATCAGCTCCGGAGCGGTCAAATTAGGTTGAAAGCATGGTTTGCCCGAGTCCCGAGGTTCTAGGTGTGATTTTTGGGGCCAGTTAGCTCTTTAGCCTTCGAAATTTGGCTTAAGGTTGACTTCGGTCAACATTCTTGGTAAACGCGCTCGGATGAAAATTCCGACAGCGCGGTTAGTTTCGAAATGCCGAGTTTGGTCTAAAATGACCCTTCGAGAACTTCCGATCAAAATTCGAGGCCTCCGGTAGAAATTGGCTAAAATGGCCCAATGGGTGTGGGATTCACTTTTTGTTGAAACGACCTTGTATGGAAATTTCGACTGCGCCATTGAGTCTGGAACGTCGAATTCGAGGGGGTAGCATATTTTTTTTGCGTGCATGGGGTTCCGAACGAATTTCGGGCACCCCGTCGGAGTTTTGGAGTTGCCAAAACTCAGCTGTTGCAGCTCTCTTTTAGTGCAGACATCCCATCTCTCCGCGTTCGTGAGATAGGCCCCGCGTTCGCCGAGGTCTGGGCGCTAGTGCTTCGCGTTCGCGGAGGTCTGTGGCGTGTGGGGTGCCTTGTTCTCCGCGTTCGCGGGCCCGGGGCCACGTTCGCGGAGTTTTCTGTGTTTGGGGTATTCTTGTTCTCGTCGTTCGCGGGCCTGGGGCTGCATTCTCGGAGCTGTGGAGGGCTTCTCTCCGCGTTCGCAGAGCCTTGGCGGCTTTCGCGGAGAAGAGCGTGGATCAATGGCTATATAAGTGAGGCTGAGGCTCATTTGTTATAATCTTCAAAATTTCATATCTCCCTCATCTTATATCGGTTTTTGGTGATTCGAAGTCCCAGGCATTCAGAATCTCGTTGGCTTCGTGGGTTTTTTGTTGCTTAGCTTTGGGTACTCCTCAATTGTCGTGAATTCAAGGCGTAAGTTGCTTTCTTGGCCTATTTTGTGAAAAGTTTTGTATTTTCTTGTTGTTGGCTGTTGGAGCTGAATTTGGAGTCAATTCTTGAAAATCTAGAGCGGGTCCCACATTTTCGATTTTGACTCCGAAATTGGTCCGTCTCTGAATTTGATGATTTTAGTGTCTGAACGACTGTATTGATGCTCTGATTCTGTTTTTGATAGCGTGGCAGCAGTCTGAGGCCATTCGGAAGGGGAAATCTCTGGTTGAGTGACTTAGAGCATGCGTGATCGACTTTTTGGTAGGTTACGACTTCCCTTCTTTCTAGATTGAGCATGATTATGTAAATGCTTGTGGGCTTGTGTGAATCTTGGGTTGGGTAGCTAGTATTGTTCTTCTTCTTTTTCTCCGTTTTCTTCGTTTGGAGCTGATTTGTGGGCTGTTCAGGGCTAGTATCATGCTGTAGGTTAGGTTGTTTGCTTGGATTGTTGGTATTTGTGTTGTGAATTATCTATTGGGCTGTTATCTGTTGTTGCATGCGTGGGTTCGGGATAATTGCTTGATTTTTATGATTGCTTTGGCCTTAGAATAGGCTAGGATAGAATTGTCGTAGTCATATGCACCTCGTTGACTTGAGTATGTATTCGACGTCGTTTCGGATGGACTAGGTCCTTGTAGACTGGTTTAGCAGACTTGGGTCTGATAGTTTGAGCCTTAGTTTGGGCGATTTCGTGGCTTGGGATCCGCTATTTCTTCTCTTCTTCTATCTCTGCGATTTCGGGTTATTGCTTGAAGATTTCGTTGTTGTACCGACTTTCAGTTGGTTTATGCTAGGCTGGGAGCCTTTGGTTGATACTCTTTCGGGGGCGGCAACCCGTGGTTTTTAGCTTTGCATTGTATTTTTTTAGCGGTGACTTTATCCGGTTCGAAGCCGTTGGCCCTTCTTTTTGGTTCGAGGTTGTGGGATCCGGTATGCGACTGATGTTACTCGGTTAGCATTCGATATTTTTAGCGCAGGCTGTCCGGGGCAGTCAGCAAGTTTTGATCCACAGCTGACGTTGCGCGATTGCAGCCAGGTATTGTTAGGGCGAGACCATTGAGTGCAGGCTCTAGTCCCAGCTGCGTAGTTGACGTTATCCAATTGGAGCTGGTATTTCCAGTGCTAGACTATCGAGCGTAGGTTGTTTATTCTAGTTTGAGACTGAGGTAACGCGGGTGGGACCCGGTATTGCCAGCTCGGGGCTGATGATTGGGCCGGGCCCAAGTGTTGTTCCAGCTCGAGGCTGACGTTACCCGATTAGAGTCCGATATTTCCAGCTCGGGATTGATGATTAGGCTGGGCCCAGGTGTTGTTCCAGCTCGATGTTACATTATCTTGTTAGAGTTCGTTATTTCTAGCTCGGGACTGATGATTAGGCTGGGCCCAGGTATTGTTCCGGCTCAAGGCTGACGTTACTCGATTATAGTGTGGTATTTCTAGCTCATGACTGATGATTGGACGGGGCCCAGGTGTTATCTTTTGGGTTCGGGACCCATTGTGTTGAGGCTTCTGGAGTTGGGTTTTCTTTCATTCTGTAGAATAGCTCTTCTGTGTACCTGTCGGGCTTATGGGGGTCTGTTTGGGTTTTATTTTAAATTTGCGCACGAGTGTGCCCAGCGGGTCTTATGGGGGGCTCAACTGGGTTTAGCTTAGTTGTTCTTGTTGCTTTCCGCTTTCTCTGCTTCTGTGTTCTGTTGACCTCTCTTTGTGCTGATTCTATCTTGTCTGCCTATTTTTATCTTTCTTGCTCAGTCGGCCTATGATGCCTACTGGGTACCTGTTGTTTTGGTACTCATGCTACACTTTGCATCTATTTTCGTGATGTAGGTTTGAGCACTAGTTATCAGTGCTGAGATCGAGCCTGCAGCTGTGTGTTCAGGAGACAAGGGTGAGCATATGGCGTTCTGGGATTACCTGTCTCCTTTTGTATTTATATTTTGACTTGTCTTTTGTTTTCGAGACAGTTTGTTTCCATGGTCCACTTTTGGGACTTGTACTCTTGTTAGTAGTTCTGTACTTGTGACTTCCAGGTTTTGGGAGGTGTCTTGTGTATATAGTTGGTTTCACTTCCGCTTTCTTATGTGTTGTATTTGTTGCTTCCGCTTAGTTGAGGATTAGTTTCCACCCTTAGTCCCATTACTGCTCAGTTCCGGGATAGGGTTTGGCTGGCCTACTGGCGGGTTGGTAGGCGCCATCATGACTTGAGAAATCGGGTCATGACAAGTTGGTATCAAAGCCCCGGTTCGTTGGTCTGACTTGTACAGAACTAGCATCTAGTAGAGTCCTGAGGATCGGCGCGGAGACGTCCGTGACTTATCTTCGGGAGGCTATAGGATATCCTTAGGATGTTTTCTTGTTTTAATCCCTGTTCGTACGTTGTATTTGATTGGTTTCATGAAATCTCTCTTGCTTCACTATGTTGCAGGATGGCTCGCACGCGCAGTAGAAGTTGACCCCGAGGTTGAGGTGGCACTGCGGCAGCAAGCCATGATAGAGCGAAGACTCCTGAGCCGGAGCTTTGGGGAGAGCAGATACCTCCCCAGTCGGTAGGGCCGGGACCAGCCCTGTCACCGCTCACACCAGATGTTTTCTTGTTTTGATCCCTGTTCGTGCGTCGTATTTGATTGGTTTCATGAAATCTCTCTTGCTTCACTCTGTTGCAGGATGGCTCGCACGCGCAGTGGAAGTCGACCCCGAGGTTGAGGTGGCGCTGCGGCAGCAAGCCGTGATAGAGTGAGGACTCCTGAGCTGGAGCCTTGGGGAGAGCAGATACCTCCCCAGTCGGTAGGGCCGGGACCAGCCCTGTCACCGCCCGTACCAGCTGTCGTCCCAGATCTTCAGGGCATGCTTGCCCAGATCCTAGCTGCTATTATGGGTTTGCAGCAGCAGCAGCTGGCCCCAGCGCCAGTTCCAGAGCCAGTTCCAGCACAGCAGGACTAGCCTACGGTAGCGGCCCCAGAGGTTCTTCAGCCGCTAGCACCGATCGCGGTTTAGCTCAACCCCTTGGATGGGGTTATGCCGTTGAGGGAGCAGAAGATGCTCGGGGTGTTCCTTAGATTATCACCGCTGAGGTTTTCAAGGGCTGCCGGGAAGGACACCCATGAGTTCATTACCATGTGCCGGGAGAGATTGCAGACATTGGGTCTAGTGGATACCAGAGGAGCCGACTTCACGGCTTACCAACTAGACGAACTAGCAAGGCAGTGGTGGTGTTTGTTTATGGAGTCCAGGCCAGCTGGATCCCCACCAGATTCTGGCTAGATTTATTCCACGGAGCATTAGGGACTGACTCCGTGATGAGTTCTCGAGGTTGGAGCAGTGCTCCATGACAGTATCGGAGTATGACACTAGATTTCTGGATTTATCCCGTTATGCCACCATGATTCTACCTACAGAGGAGGAGCGGGTCCGATTCTTTGTCAGAGGGTTGAGGCTGCAGCTGAGGATTAAGTCGCAGTCTATGTTGTCAGCGGACCGTTCATTTTTAGATGTGGTGGACCACGCCCGTACTATTGAGCAACTTCATTGCGAGGCCCACGGGGGCAGCGGCAAAAGGGCCAGGCCAGATGATAGTTTCGGCAGGGCCCGTCATAGGCTGAGGGATACCCAAGATCAAGGTTTTCAGAGGTTTTAGTCAGGGCAGTCCAGTGGTCCGTTCCAGGCTTCCTTACAGATCTCCGAGGGTGATCAGCACCGCTAGAGTGGGCATAGTGCCAGCCCGAGTCCGGGCCGAGGTGGTTTCCAGTCAAGTTCATTAAGTCGGGGTGGCCGGCCTTCAGCGGTGAGCAGAGCTTCACAGGGTTACTTTACTTGTGGAGAGCTCGGTCATTGGGCCAGGGGGTGCCCTTTTTCTAGATCAGCCTTACCGGCTCTGCAGGCAGCGAGATCGGTGTCAGTGGTAGCACCTCCAGTAGAGGAGGAGGTCAGCAGCAGGGTGCTCGGGGGGTCCTCAGGGAGGTAGGTCAGGGGGTAGAGTGGATGCTTGGGGTAGAGGTGCCCAGGGCCAATTTCATGTAGCTCCAGCTAGTACGGAGGCCGAGGCGTCTGATGCGGTGATCCCAAGTACGGTTCTTTTATGCCAATAGCCCGCTTCAGCATTATTTGATCCTGGATCTACTTATTCTTATGTCTCTGATTATTGTGTGCCTCGTTTGAGAGTGAGTCCTGAGCCCTTATCTGTGCCTTTGCGTGTTTCGACCCCAGTAGGGGATTCTTTAGTAGTGGATCGGTTGTGTAGATCTTGTTTGGTGACCATTCAGGGGTAGGACACTCTGGTTGATCTTGTTGTGCTTTGTATGGTGGATTTTGATGTGATTCTGGGCATGGATTGACTATCGCCTCACCGGGCTTTCTTGGACTGTTTTGCCAAGACCGTGACTTTAGCCATGCCAGGTATCCCGCCAGTGGTGTGGCAGGGTTCTTGTAGTCGCACACCAGTTGGGGTGATTTTGTATGTTCAGGCCAGGAGGCTTGTGGCTGGTGGATGTTTGGCATACTTGGCTTATATTAGAGATGTGAGTAGGGAGGGCCCTACAGTTGATTCAATACCTATTGTCCGAGATTTCATAGATGTGTTTCCTGCCGACCTTCCTGGCCTACCCCCAGAGTGAGATATTGTTTTTGCCATAGACTTGGAGCCGGATACTTGACCCATTTCTATTCCTCCAAATCGTATGGCACCTGCAGAGCTCAGGGAGCTCAGTGATCAGCTTCAGGATCTCTTGGGTAAGGGATTCATCCGGCCTAGTGTGTCGCCTTGGGGTGCCCCAGCCCTGTTTGTGAAGAAGAAGGATGGCACCATGCGGATGTGTATTGACTACAGGCAGTTGAATAAGGTGATGGTGAAGAACCGTTATCCTATGCCTCGTATTGATGATCTATTCGACCAGCTTCAGGGTGCCGCCGTGTTTTCGAAGATTGACTTGAGATCTGGGTACCATCAGCTGAGGATTAGAGTAGCGGATATCCCTAAGACAGCATTCAGGACTCGTTACGGCCATTATGAGTTCCTAGTGATGTCTTTTGGGTTGACTAATGCCCCTGCCGCCTTTATGGACTTGATGACTCGCCTATTCAGGCAGTATTTGGACTCCTTTGTCATAGTTTTCATTGATGACATCTTGGTATACTCGCGGAGCCATAGTGAGCATGAGCAACATTTGAGGATAGTGCTCCAGACTTTCACAGATCAGAAGCTTTATGCCAAGTTCTCAAAGTGCGAGTTTTGGCTTGAGTCTGTAGCATTCTTGGGGCACGTGGTGTCCAAGGATGGCATTATGGTAGATATGATGAAGATTGAGGCTATTCGTAGTTGGGCTAGGCCCACTTCCGTGACTGAGATTCGGAGCTTTGTCAGATTGGCAGGGTATTACAAGTACTTTGTCAAGGGTTTCTCCACTATAGCAGCACCTCTGACTCGGTTGACTCGCCAGGATGTTCCCTTTGTATGATCGGAGGAGTGTGAGAGGAGCTTTCTGAGGCTCAAGGAGTTGCTTACCACCGCTCCTATATTGACTCTTCCAGTTGAGGGTGAGGGCTTCACGATTTATTGTGATGCATTCGGCGTTGGTTTGGGTTGTGTGTTGATGCAGCGGGGCCTGGTTATTGCTTATGCGTCGAGGCAGCTTAAGTTGCATGAGCGCAACTACCCCACTCATGACTTGGAGATGGCGGCGATAGTTTTTGCGCTTAAGATCTGGAGGCATTACCTTTATGGAGTTCATTACAAGATCTATACCGATCACAGGAGCCTTTAGTACATTATGAGTCAGAGGGATCTTAATTCGAGGCAGCGTCGTTGGATTGAGCTCCTGAAGGGCTATGATCTCTCTATTCTCTACCATCCGAGCAAAGTGAATGTAGTAGCGGACGCCTTGAGTCGGAGGGCAGGGAGTATGGGTAGTCTAGCCTTCCTTTCTATTTCGGAGCGGCCCTTGGCTAGGGACATTTAGTTTTTAGTCAATCAGATGATCACGCTTGATGTTTCAGATTCCAGCCGAGTGTTAGCTTATGTGGGGGTTCAGTCATCGCTTCTTGATCAGATCTGTAGTCATCAGTTCGAGGATGAGTCTTTGGTGGCACTTAGAGATAGAGTTTTGGCGGGTGATGTCGGGCAGGTTTCCTTAGATTCAGATGGGGTTTTGAGATTTTCTAGCTGTTTGTGTTTTCCAAGAGTTGGTGATTTGATTCAGCTGATTCTTAGCGAGGCCCATGATTCCAGGTATTCTATCCATCTGGGCACAGCTAAGATGTATCGTGACTTGAGGCAACACTATTGGTGGAGCGGTATGAGGAGAGACATTTCAGACTATATGTCCCGTTGCTTGTGTTGCCAGTAGGTGAAGGCCGAGCATTGAAGGCCTGGTGGAGAGTTGCAGAGGTTACCCATTCTTAAGTGGAAGTGGGAGTGCATCTCCATTGACTTTGTTGTTGGGTTGCCACGGACTTCTAGAGATTTTGACAACATTTGGGTCATCATGAGAGGTTGGCCCGTATCTACATTCGGGAGGTAGTCCGTCTTCATGGTGTGCCTGTTTCTATCATCTCAGACCGGGGTTCACAGTTCACTTCCAGCTTTTGGAGAGTATTTTAGGAGGAGTTGGGCACCCGTGACTACCTTAGCACAACTTTTCACCCGCAGACTGATGGCCAGTCGGAGCGTACTATTCAGGTTCTTGAGGATATGTTGCGGGCCTGTGTTATGGATTTTGGAGGTCAGTGGGATCAGTTCTTGCATTTGGTGGAGTTTGCGTACAACAACAACTACCATTCCAGCATTCAGATGACCCCTTTTGAGGCCTTATATGGTAGGCGTTGTCACACTCCAGTTGGTTGGTTTGAGTCTACGGAGCCTAGGCCGCGTGGTAGAGATTTGTTCTAGGAGTCCTTAAAGCATGTGAGGTTGATTCAGGATAGGCTCAGGACGGCTCAGACTAGACAACAGAGTTATGCAGACTACAGACGTCGACCATTGAGATTTGCCGTGGGTGATAGAGTATTCCTCTGAGTGTCGCCAATGAAGGGCGTGATGAGATTTGGGAGGCGAGGCAAGCTTAGCCCCAGGTATATTGGGCCTTTTGAGGTTTTGAGGGCAGTTGGTGAGGTGGCTTATGAGTTAGCTTTACCTCCAGCATTCTCAGCTATTCATCTGGTTTTCCATGTTTTGATGCTGCGCCGTTATGTTCTAGATGAGTCTCATGTGCTCCAGTATGATGCAGTTGAGTTGGATGATCGCCTGACCTATATTGAGGAGCCAGTTGCTATTTTGGCTAGAGATGTGAGGTAGCTGAGGTCGAGAGCCTTTCCTGTATTTAAGGTCCGTTAGAGGCATCGTCCAGTTGATGAGGCTACCTGGGAGACCGAGCGGGTGATGCGGGAGTAGTTCCCCAGCTTATTTGAGCCCTCAGGTACTTTTTGATCCTTACTTTCGCGGACGAAAGTCCTTTTAGTAGTGGATGTTGTAATGACCCTCCAGGTCATTTCTGTGTTGATGCCTTCTTTCTATCATTTAGAGCGTTCTTGTAGCGACCCAAAGTCATTTGTGACTTGCTGGCACTGACTGTTCGGTCGCCTGGTTGTTTGTTTGGGTTTTATGCCTGTTTTCTTGTTTTGGAGTAGTTAAACCTTGAAAAGTTGATTTCGGTCATAACTTCAGGTAAACAACCTCAGATGGGAATTCTGACGGTTCCATCAGCTCTAGAGTGACCAAATTAGGCTAAAAGAATGGTTTCCCCGAGTCCCGGGGTTCCCGGTGTGATTTTGGGGCCAGTTAGCTCTTTAGCCTTCGAAATTTGGCTTAAGGTTGACTTCGGTCAACATTCTTGGTAAACGCACTCGGATGAAAATTCCAACAGCGCGGTTAGTTCCGGAATGCCGAGTTTGTTCTAGAATGACCCTTCGAGAACTTTCGGGAGCTTTCGATCAAAATCCGAGGCCTCCGGTAGAAATTGGCTAAAATGGCCCAATGGTGTGGGATCCATTTTTTGTTGAAACAACCTCGTATGGAAATTTTGACTGCAGCATTGAGTCCAAAACATCAAATTCAAGGGGCTAGCATATTTTGTTTGCGTGCACGGGGTTCTGAACGAATTTCGGGCACCCCGTCGGAGTTTTGGAGATGCCAAAACTCAGTTACTGCAGACATCCCATCTCTCTGCGTTCGCGTGATAGGCTCCGCGTTCGAGGAGGAGAGAGGGAGTCTACTCCACGTTTGCAGAGGTCTGGGGGCCAGTGCTTCGCGTTCGCGTGAGCTTCTCCATGTTCGCGGAGGTCTGTGGCGTGTGGAGTGCCTTGTTCTCCGCGTTCGCGGGCCTGGGGCCGCCTTCACGGAGTATTGTGTGTTTGGGGTATTCTTGTTCTCTGCGTTTGCGAGCCTAGGCCGCGTTCGCGGAGCTGTGGAGGGCTTCTCTCCGCTTTCGTGGAGCCTTGGCCGCCTTCGCGGAGAAGAGCGTGGAATAGTGGCTATATAAGTGAGGTCGAGGCTCATTTGTTATAATCTTCAAAATTTCATATCTCCCTCATCTTATATCGGTTTTCGATGATTCAAAGTCCTAGGTGTTCAGAATCTCGTTGGCTTCATGGGTTTTCAGTTGGTTAGCATTGGGTACTCCTCGATTGTCATGAATTCGAGGTGTAAATTGCTTTCTTGGCCTACTTTGTGAAAAGTTTTGTATTTTCTTGTTGTTGGCTGTTGGAGCTGATCTGAGCCCCGATTAGCGTTCCATTTTAGGCTGTAGGTTTGGGGGAGGATTTGAGACCTTTTCACGGAGTCAATTCTTGAAAATCTAAAGCGGGTCCCACATTCCCAATTTTAACTATGAAATTGGCCTGTCTCTAAATTTGATGATTTTAGTGTCTGAACGACCATATTGACGTTGTGACTCTGTTTTTGATAGCGTGGCAGCAGTCTGACACCGTTTGAAAGGGGAAATCTCCGATTGAGTGACTTGGAGCGCGCGTGATCGGCTTTTTGGTAGGTTACGGCTTCCCTTCTTTCTAGATTGAGCATGATTGCGTAAATGCTTGTGGGCTTGTGTGAATCTGGGTTGGGTAGTTAGTATTGTTCTTCTTCTTCTCCGCTTTTTTTGTTTGGAGTTGATTTGTGGGTTGTTCGGGGCTAGTATCATGCTGTAGGTTGGGTTGTTGGCTTGGATTGTTGGTATTTGTGTTGTGAATTATCTGTTGGGTGGTTATCTGTTGTTGCATGCGTGGGTTCGGGATAATTGCTTGATTTCTGTGATTGCTTTGGCCTTAGAATAGGCTAGGATAGAATTGCCTTAGTCATATGCACCTTGTTGACTCAAGTATGTATCCGACGTCGTTTCGGATGGACTAGGTCCTTGTAGACTGGTTTAGCATACTTGGGTCTGATAGTTAGAGCTTAGTTTAGGCGATTTCGTGGCTTGGAATCCGCTATTTCTTCTCTTCTTCTATCTCTGCGATTTCGGGTTATTGCTTGAAGATTTCGCTGTTGCACCGACTTTCGGTTGGGAGAACGTGTGCTTTTTAATCCCTTTATTATATTTTTAATATTTTTCATTTTTTTTGTTTTTTTAATCTTGTTCTATTTTGTAAAGATTTTATTGCTATGTTGATGAAAAGTCAAACTATTGTTATACATGAGTAATTTGGGTTCTTAAATTGTATAATTAAGTTTTTTGCCCTTACATGTATTCATGAACAAAGTGAAAAGTTAACAATCATAATTTGATGCTAAAATATGCTTGTATATATAAAACCTTAATAACGTCCAGAAATTTATTCAATGACAACTCTAGGCAGCCCATTTAGTGCCAATTAATCTCATTATCCAATATACTCTAAATGCCAAATAAAGCTTTAAATAATATTCAATAAAGAATAAGAAATTATCCATAGAATATACACACATCCTGCCACTGGTATGTAAAAGAAGGCGAGGGCCTTTGATTTCATCAAACAATCATGATAAAAGAAGATTAATAACTTTGATGATATACCAACAAGGACTGTGGTGGAGTGGTAAGTACTCCTTCATCCTATTTATGTTATCTCAGTTAATGAATCAAATATGTATAAATTTAGAGTTACATTCATAATCAACAAAAACAATATAACCAGCTTTACCAAGTAAATGTTTTCTCTAAAAGGAATTCCTCTAATTTAGTTTGGTAAAGATTAACTAACATATAGAGTACTATCAGTACAATCCTATTGCAATTCCAAGCATGAGATATATAGGACCAGAAGAATTTGGAGCTTTTCTTGAATTAAATCATAGATGTTGAAGGCATTGAGTGAAATGATCAGGTTTCAGAAATAGTAGAGCCCTCGTGAATTTTTACCATAATTAGATTTTTCTAAAGCTAGAAAAGGACTTAGTAAATAACAATAACATACCAAGAAGTTTAATCTATTTAATTAGCAGTAGAAAATAACAAGTAACCACGAATCCATCATAATATAAAATCAAGTTCTTAATTAGTAAAGAGATCATATCCATTTAATTTATTTTCACAATAGGAAAATTGGGCTTCAGTGCCAAATTATTTTTTCTCCCCTCAAATATCATCTTAGGTCAATTTGAACTTTAATCTAAATTTTGTAATGTGTACTTTATTACTCTCTGATTGTTCCCATCTTATAAGTATAAGTCGAACACTATATCCAAGTAGGTATTTTCTTGTGTTTCGTATTTTAGAACTCATATGGTGATTCTTCCATTTTTTAGAATTCATATAAAAACTAGAAAAAGTTTCTTATAACAATGAAATTGAGCAGTAAATAGGGCCAAAGTTTATTTCTTCCAATAATTTTCAAATAGAAAGATAAAATAAGTGAATTGTAGTGAGGTCCAATAGATAAGAAATATTACATGATTCATAATTGTGTTGAACCTCAATATGAGCAGAATTATCCAATTAGTAGAATGATTCATGCGAAAGTTTAAGTACAAACCCAAATGGACCCCTATAAGCCCGAAAGGTACACATAAGAGCTAAGAATTATACCGAGAACTTGAAGATGGTACCAAAGCTTCCACAGCCTCCCACAGACTACAACCACAATAGAGGTATTCATGGATCCAATGAAATCACCCATTTAGACATTTAATCTGATCAAAGGGGAGTCACCCAGTCAAACCTTTAATCTGATCAGAGGGAAGTCACCCAGTCATACTTTAATCTGATCAAAGGGGATGTGTCAGACAGAATCTCCCAGTTAGAACTCTAATTGGATCAAAGAGAGATATAAAAAAGGAGGGCGCGCAGCTGATAACAGGTGCATACAGAAGCCTTAAATCATGAGTAATAATAAGTTGCACATACTCTAATAGAAAGAAATGGATTCCAATGACTCAAAATGCCATCACCAACAAAACACTGGGTCAACCATAGCACGGGACCCTCTTAAAGCTCATCAGCGACCCACTCCAGCTCCCGATTCACAAGTCGAGGCCAAATCACCAAGAAGCCCACAACAGACAGCGAAACTGCTGAGTCGATCACACGGATAAAACCAATGCATAAAAGGGAAAGCAAAGTTGAGTTGTCACCTAACAAAGGACCATTAGACCCAAATCTGCTACATCAGTCTACAGGGAGCTAAACCGTCCAACACAACATCAGAATAGAATTAAGGCCAAACGGCTCCAAATAATGCAAGTGTATGGCAATCACTAGTCTAAGCTTAGACTAAGGCCAAACATACTTAAATCACACAATAATCACACCAACTGTAACACCTCGGATTCGAAAAGAAGGAAGTTTTTTGGTTTTTCAGGTCTGGTGCCAGCACTGACGGAAGCCACCTATGAACAGTAGGTTGACTTACGAGTCGTAGGTGGGAACTATGGATGGCAAATATTTTCAAAATGTAAAGTTTCAGGATCATTTCTACGACTTAACAGAACGGTCCGTTATTGTTTCTACGGACCGTAGGTAGGTCTCGTAGTTTATTCCCTGACTTATTGAAATTTTAACGGTTCAAGGTTGGACTGACGGTTGGTATGTACGGTCCGTTAATGGACCTACAAACCGTACATGGACTCCCATCATTTGAAGGTCCAAAAATATTAGTTTCTTAACTTTTCTACGGTTGACCAGGACGGTTCGTAGGTCGGAACCATAGGTCGAGATCCGGTAGTTATTTTAAGGGCTTTTTGGTCATTTCCCTAATTGATCTATTCCTAATCTAAGTCAGTTAAGACCTAATTCTAGACACTATATAAGGTTTCTAAGCCTAAATTCTACCCTCTCTAATCACTTTTCAAAGTTCCCCCAAATCCCTCCAAGTTTCTCCAAATATTTCTCTCTCTAAAAGATTGAAGAAGAAGAAGAAGGTTCTAGGGTTTCCATTCAAGTCTCCTAAGTTCACCATTGATTTCAAGCTTTTGGCCTCACGGTATGATAGCTTTCACCTATGGAGTCCTTTCCTCCATAGGGTTCCTAAATTCTCCAATTTTGTAAAGTTAGAATCTTTAATTGAAATTAGGGTTTTCTTCTATCTTATGAGTTCTTTCAAAATTATGATCTAATGGATTGAATTAAGTCTTTGTATGCATGAATGGAGTTAACTGAATGATTTTAAGGTGAAATTATGTGAGCCCATGTATGATTTATGATTTCTAAGAGTCTATGATGAAGTTTATCAATGATCAAAGGATGGATTTTATGAAATATGCATGTTCAATTATGAAATTGATGAAGAATTAAGTTGCTTTGAGAGTAAAGCATTGTTATTGTTGTTGTTGTGAAAGGATTTTCTCACATGAAGGATTCATAGGGTTGAAAGGTTTTCTCAACTAAACTTGAATAAAATATTAAGGAGCTATTCTAATGAATTCTAATTTAGATTGGCTATTTGATGTGCCTTCCATGAATAAAAAGGGTCAAGAGGCAATTACCCATGTTCCCTAATGATAAGACAAGAGGCGATTACCCACGTCTATTAATGAATAAGATAAGCTATGAATTATGACTATTTCGTGGGATTTATGCTTAGCACCGAGTGGGCAAGTGGAGATTACCCATGTCCCAAAACTATATGGGACCATAGGTTGTCTTGATAGACATTAGCTAGTGGATCCACTTAAGCTAGAAGTTATGGTTCTTCCTTGACAAGTAAGGGCACCTCTTTTAGGTGTGGGGTAGACACCGGATTCCATGTTATAGCTCACATGGTCTATGTCGGTTAAGGTTAATTTCCCACTTAATGAACTATGACTTACTTCCTAAAGGCTTTTTAAGCATATGTTATTTTAAGATGATTTACTTGGATTGACCATGACTTTTACCTTATGTTTTCTGCTATGCCCTCATATGATTTAACTTGGTCATTGCATCACATGCATACCCCTTTTTAGCATGATCATGTCATCTGTATATGCATAGTTATCATACTTGGTACAATCTTGTACTAATGCATACTCTTGCCTACATTTTTTTATAAGTGTAGGATCCGGCTTATCTCCATTTACTCGTGGCTAGTCGTTGCCTTCGAGAGTTGAAGATTTGGTGAGTCCTTATATGTTCGATGACATTGCCACATTTATCTTTTATGTCATTTCATATTAAGACTTGTATGGGTTACGTCCCACTTTCATTCTTTTCATGTATAAGATGGCTTTGAGACTTTGTTTAGACTTCCGCTACTTTTGTCAAACTCTCTTGATATAAATTGTCTTTTGAACTCTATCTACTATTATCTTGTATGATGTATGCTAACTGGCTTGTATGGGGCCTCTTAGGGTCTTGAACGCCATGTCACATCAAGAGGGTACTTTAGGTCGTGACATACTTGGTATTCAGAGCACAAGGTTTTAGAAAGGTCCTAGGATGTCTCATAAGCCACGTCGAATAGAGTCTTGTTCATGAGTATGAAGTGCGCCACACTTATGAATGAGAGGCTATAAGATGTTTAGGAAACTCCACTTCTTTCATCACTCTAAAGTCGTGTGATAGAGTTTAACTCTATACGTCTCTCTCCTAATCCTTATCCGATGCTTTTCAGGATATGGCCACTCGAAGGGCATATGCCAGGAGGAATGCGAGAGAGAATGTGAAATAAGAAACTCCTCAAGTTTCGATTGACCCTTTGGCCGAGCAAGTTACTAATGCAGAGTTTAGGGCTACTTTTGAAGTGTTGGCCCAAGCCATGACGGCTCAAGCCAATAAGGAGGCTGTGGTCCCCATGAACCCAAATGTGGGTACGACGACATCTAGAGTGAGGGACTTTACTAGGTTGAATCCTCCGGAGTTTCATGGGTCTAAGGTTAAGGAAGATCCTCAAGAATTCATTGATGAGGTGTATAAGGTGTTAATGATCATGGGTGTAACCCCGGTGGAAAAGGCGGAATTGGCCGCTTATCAACTTAAGGGTGTTTCTCAAGTGTGGTTTGAACAATGGAAGAGTGAGAGGGCGGTTGATGCGGGTCCTCTTGATTGGGAGAAGTTTAAGGTTGCTTTCCTTGATAGGTTCTTTCCCCTTGAGATGAGAAAGGCAAGGGTGCTCGAGTTCATTAACCTTCGTTAAGGAAATATGTGTAACACCCCAAGCTTCCACGGGATTTTAAAATGCAGAACTCACCTGAAGACAGTGACCTACGGAGGCCACCTACGGACCGTAGATGGATTGACGGGCCGTAGGTGGGGACCGTCAATGGCACTGTGAAATTTTAGGATTTCCAAGTTTCTGAACCTTGACCTAAGGAACAGCAGGACGGTTCGTAGTCCAGTTGACGGGCCGTAGATGGGTTCCGTAGATGCCTTCCAGACTTAGCCAAATTTTCAGCCCAAAATGAACTTTCTGAATCAATTGACGGAAGAACAGGACGGTCCGTCAATTGATGTACAGACTGTAGATCCTGTCCGTTGATTGGCCCCAACAGTTTTTAATTAAGGGCTTTTTGGTCCTTTTCCTAATTGATTACCTATTAAGCTAAGTCGGTTATACCATTAATCTTAGACCTATAAATACTTTCTAAGCCTAATTCCTTTCATTCTAATTCATTCCAAAGCTCTCCTCTCTCAAATATTTCTCTCTCTAAAATGAAACTCTCTCAACTCTCAAGGAAGAAGAAGGAGCTTGAATCCTCCATTGCAGACCTTCAATCTTCTCCAATTTCTTATGGATTGCTTTGAGGTATGATAGTGTTCACCATTATGAGTCTTTTCCTCCAATGGGACCTTCCTATTCTTCATGATTTTCAAAGGTTTACTCTAACCCAATTGAATTAGGGTTGTGATTAATCATTGTGGGTTCTTCTATTGTGATTCCAATTATTGATTTTATGATTCCTAGTGCACGATTTAGCGTGATAAAGTAACTTAGTGTATGAATTAGCATGAATTACATGATTTGATGTAAAGATTGCATGAACCCCCATGATCCCAAGTAAATTCTCCCCAAATTGATAATCGATGCTTTGATTGTTGGGTTGAGATATGAATTGATGAAGTTTGTGAATTCTCTATGAGATTATGCATGAAGTATGAATGAATTAAGGATAATTTTTATGAAATTAGCATGATCAAGTCAAAAGCATGATTTTTCTCTTTTATGTGGGTTCCTTCAAGTATGACTAAATTGCCTTGATTATGACATTCTAAGTGTTAGCTTGCATTGAATTGCATGGCTTGAGATAAAGTCTTACGAACCCATGATTTATGAATTATGAGCATGATGAACTAAGTAAAGAAGAAGCTAATGAACTTATGCATGTTTAATATGAACTAAATGATGAATTAAGGGTGCTTTGAGATTGAAGTGCCAAAGTTTATGACATGTAGATATTGATGATGAATTATGAAAGGATTTTCTTAACTAAGAGAATAGGGAGTAGATTCAATGAGAGGAACAAGAGGAGATCCCTCATGTTTTCCCCCTCCCTATGATAGTCAAGAGGAGATCCTTCATGCCTATCCAAAACAATACAAGAGGAGATCCCTCATGTCTACTCATAGTAAGGTAGGGGAGATCCCCCATGCTTCCTAATGATATGAAAAGATTATGACTATGATTAATCCGTGGGAACTATGCTTAGCACCGAGAGGACAAGAGGAGATCCCTCATGTACCATACCTATGTGCCCCCATAGGATGTCTTGAATAGACCTTTGATTAGCTAGTGGATCCACTTAAGCTAGAAGCTATGGTTCTTACCTTGGCAAGTAAGGACACCTCTTTTCGGTGTGGGGTAGACACGTGATTCCGTGTTGATAGCTCACATGGTCTTACATGTCGGTTAAGGCTTTTACCCACAAGTTAATGAACAGATGTTCTCATGATGAAGTAAAGAAAAGAAGGAAAGATGATTTAGCTTGCTTTGGCCTTGATATATGCTTTATGTTTCATGTTTCTCATGTTTTTAGCTTGGCCATTGCATGTCATGATTATGTCTCTATCTCTAGCCTGATTTATGTGTTTATATGCATTGCTATCATACTTAGTACTTAATTGTGCTAACGCATACTTTTGCCTCATCAACTTCCTTGGTGTAGGACGTGGCAGTTCTCCTACTCGTGGCTAGAAGCATTGACTTAGAGTTGGGAAGAAGACTTGGTGAGTCCTCATCCATTCGAGGACATGGCCTAGTTGTTCTTATTTTGTTCATGCCCTTTCTTTTCAGTGTTGGATATTGTATTGGGTTGCGTCCCTATCACTTTTATTCGTATTCTATGATATTTTAAGGCTTTGAGACATGAGTTGTAGACTTCCGCTGTTTTGAGTAAAGTTTTGATATGAAATGCTCTTTTGAACTCTTATTTCTCTATTATCTTGTATGTTATGTATGCTAAGGGCTTGTATGAGGCCTCTCGGGGTCTTGTACGCCGTGTTACATCTAGGGGCTACCCTGGGTCGTGACAATACGAGTGTGAAAGAGTATGCTTTGAAGTTCACACAATTGTCTAGGTATGCTCCTACTATGGTTGCCGATCCTAGGGCGTAAGTTCGTTTTAGGGGTGTCCAAAATGGTGGTCAAGGAATTTCATACCGCTATGCTCATTAATGATATGGACATTTCTCGTTTAATAGTACATGCGCAACAAATTGAAGAGGAGAAATTTAAGGAAAGGTCTAGGGAGGCAAAGAGGGCTAAGACCGGTGATGGTGACTTTTTACGCTCAAGGTCCGATGGGTATGGTCGTCCTAAGTTTCGATAAAGGTTCTTCGGTCAAGGTTCCTCCAATACTCCTCCCAAGTTCAACAAGGAAAGGGTGTCTAACCCTAAGCCTCAAGGAGGGAATGGTGGTGGATTCTCATTGTCCACTTGTGCCAAATGTGGAAAGAGGCATGAGGGTAAATGCCTAACCGGTTCCAATGCATGCTTCGGTTATGGAAAGAAAGATCATAAGATTAGGGACTGTCCCTTCGTTGCTAACAAAGGTGGAGATGACCGTCGAAGGCCCAACCTTATCCTCCATAAGAGTCTAGTGGAAATCAGAAGCAAAACATATTCTACGCACTCCAAACTCGTCAAGAGCAAAAAGGTTCACCCAATGTGGTTACCGGTATGTTGATAGTCTTTAATCTCGATGTTTATGCTTTGCTTGACCCGGGTGCTACCTTGTCTTTTGTGATGCCATATGTGGCTATGAAGTATGATATTCTTCCGAAAGTGTTGTTAGACCCTTTTTCTGTCTCTACTCCTATTGGTGAATCTATTGTGGCTAAGAGAGTCTATAGAGATTGTCATGTCTCCTTATCTAATAGAGTCACCCATGTTGATCTTGTAGAGCTAGATATATTAGATTTCAATGTTATTCTTGGGATGGATTGGTTGCAGTCATGTTATGCCTCTATTGATTATAGGACCCGAGTGGTCAAGTTTCAGTTTCCAAATGAGCCTATCCTAGAGTGGAAATGGGGAAATTCAATGCTTAAGAGTCGGTTTGTTTCTTGTCTTAAAGCTAGAAAGATGATTTCTAAGGGTTGCATATGCCATCTTGTTTGGGTTAGGGATATGAATTCCGAAACCCCTATCATTGAGTCGGTCCCCGTTGTTAATGAGTTTTTGAAAGTGTTTCCCAATGATCTACCTGGTGTTCCTCCCGAAAGGGAAATAGACTTTGGTATTGGCCTTCTCTCAAATATGCAACCTATCTCTATTCCTCCTTACTGAATGGCTCCGGCAGAACTCAAGAAATTGAAGGATCAATTGAAAGATTTGTTGGATAAGGGCTTCATCCGACAAATTATATCTCCATGGGGTGCTCCAGTTTTGTTTGTTCGAAAGAAAGATGGTTCACTTCCTATGTGTATTGACTACCGCCAATTGAATAAGATTACTATTAAGAACAAGTATCGTCTTCCAAGGATAGATGATTTGTTTGATCAACTTCAAGGGGCGAGTTACTTTTCCAAGATTGACCTTCGGTCTGGTCATCACCAATTAAGGGTGAAGGAAGATGACATTTCAAAGACGGACTTTCGGACTAGATGTGGTCATTTCAAATTCTTAGTAATGTCATTTGGTTTGACAAATGCTCTGGCCGCATTTATGGGTTTGATGAATAGGGTGTTTAGATAATACTCAGATATGTTTGTGATTGTGTTCATCTACGATATTTTGATCTACTCAAGGAGTGAAGATGAGCATACCGATCATTTGAGGATTGTGTTGCAAGTCCTCAAGGACCAACAACTCTCTGCAAAGTTTAGTAAATGTGAGTTTTGGTTGAGATCCGTGGCCTTTCTTCGTCACATTGTTTCTGGTAAAGGTATTGAGGTAGATCCTAAGAAGTCGGATATGGTTAAGAGTTGGCCTAGACCTCTATCCCCTTCAGATATTCCAAGTTTCTTGGGTTTGGCTGGTTATATAGAAGGTTTGTTGAAGGGTTTCTTTCAATTGCCTTTCCACTGACGGTTTTGACCCAAAAGAAAGCTAAGTTTGTATGGTCTGAAGTTCTTGAGAAGAGTTTCCAAGAATTGAAAGATAGATTTACCTCCGTTCTGATATTGACTTTACCAGAAGGGTCTGATGGATTTGTTGTTTATTATGATGCCTCAAGAATTGGGTTGGGATGTGTTCTTATGCAGAATGGAAAGGTCATTGCTTATGCTTCAAGGAAACTTAAGGTTCATGAAAGAACTATCCTACCCATGACTTAGAACTAGCGGCGGTTGTATTTGCTTTAAAGATTTGGAGGCATTACTTGTATGGTGTCCATGTTGACGTCTTCACCGACCACAAGAGCTTACAATATGTGTTAAAGCAAGTGGATCCGAATCTTCACCAAAGAAGGTGGCTTGAGTTGCTAAAGGACTATGAAATGAGTGTTCTCTCTCACCCTAGCAAGGCAAATATGGTGGCGGATGCCCTTAGTCGATTATCCATGGGTAATGTTGCTCATGTTGAGGATAGTAAGAAGGAATTGGCTCGAGATGTTCATAGATTGGCCCGCTTGGGTGTTCGATTGATTGATTCTAATGATGGAGGCTTTTTTGTTTATAACGGTTCAGAATTGTCCTTTGTATCAGATGTAAAATCAAAGCAAGGTCTTGACCTAATATTAATGGAATTGAGGGAAGGAGTGCTTAAAAAGTCCGTTGAGGCTTTCTCCCAAGGGGGAGATGGTGTACTCTGATATCAAGGCCATTTGTGTGTTCTGAATGTTGATAACTTGAGGGAGCAAATTTTATCGAAAGCCCATAGTTCCCGATATTCCATTCACCTGGAAGCAGATTGTACCGTGACTTGCGGGAGGTCTATTGGTGGAATGAGATGAAGAATGACATTGTGGAATTTGTGGCTAAATGCCTAATTGCCAACAAGTGAAAGTTGAACATCAAAAGCCGGGAGGTTTGTCCCAAGACATCTATATTCCTACTTGGAAGTGGAAAGATTTGAATATGGACTTCATTGTTGGTTTACCACGCACCCGGCGACAACATGACTCGATATGGGTTATCGTGGATCGTATGACGTAATCGGCTCATTTTATTCCCGTGAAAGTTTCATATTCAGCAGAAGACTATGCTAAGTTGTACCTAAGGGAAATGGTTAGGCTGCATGGAGTGCCCTTGGTCATTATATCCGATCGTGGTACTCAATTCACTTCTCAATTTTTAAATCTTTCCAAAAGGGCCTCGGTATCCGTGTTAAGCTTAGTACAACTTTTCATCCTCAAATCGATGGGCAGGCGTAGCGTATTATCCAAACTTTGGAAGATATGTTGAGAGCTTGTGTGATTAATTTCAAGGGTAATTGGGATGATCATTTTCCTTTGATTTAGTTTGCTTATAATAATATCTACCATTCGAGTATTTCTATGGCTCCATTTGAGGCTCTTTATGGTAGAAGGTGTGGATCTCCTATAGGTTGGTTTGAAGTTAGCAAATTCACTTTGATAGGTCCTGAATTGGTACATGAGGCTATGGAGAAGTTCGGCTTATTAGAGAGAGGTTGAAAATGGCTCAAAGTCGACAAAAGTCCTATGTCGATGTTAGAAGGAGAGATCTAGAAGTTGATGTTGATAATTGGGTCTACTTGAAAATCTCACCCATGAAGGGTGTAATGAGGTTTGGAAAGAAAGGGAAGCTTAGTCCCCGTTATGTGGGCCCATATCAGATTTTTAGGCGAATTGGTAAGGTTGCTTATGAACTTGACTTACCTAATGATTTAGCATCGATTCATCCGGTTTTCCACGTCTCCTTATTGAAGAAATGTGTTGGTGATCCGGCATCTACAGTGCCATGTGAGAGTCTTTGTGTAAGGGAGAGTTTTTCTTATGGAGAGGTTCCAGTTGAGATTTTAGATCGGCAAGTTCGGAAGTTGAGAAATAAAGAACTTGCGTCCGTAAAAGTCCTTTGGAGGAATCCGTTAGTTAAGGGTGCTACTTGGGAGGCCGAGGCCTATATGATGTCCCGTTACCCTCATATATTTTCCTCCGTTCCTACTCGAGCTTGAGGTATTTAGTTCCTCATGGTTCACTCTTTGGTCTCATGTGTCTTAGATATTCCCATGATTCTTCATTTATGCATGTTCATAAAAAGCTTATTTTTGAGGAAATGAGTTAACTTGATTGATTTTCTTCATGTTTATGTGCATTTGAGTATATGTTGCATATAGACCTTATGAGATGTTGTTTTGAACATGCTTTAGCTTGGAGTTATGTTTCCTCCTCTGATATGTCGATTTATATGATTGCATTCATCTCGGGCTGTTAGATTTATTTCCTATCATTCTTATGATGTCTTGATTCTCATTCGAGGACGAATCTTCCCAAAGGGGAGATATTGTAACACCTCAGATTCGAAAAAAAGGAAAATTTCTGGTTTTTCAGGTTTGGTGCTAGCGCTGACGGAAGCCACCTACGAACCATAGGTTGACTTACGAGTCGTAGGTTGGAACCATGGATGGCAAGGCAAATATTTTCAAAATGTCAAGTTTCAGGATCCTTTCTATGACTCAACAGAATGGCTCGTTATTGTTTCTATAGACTGTAGGTAGGTCTCGTAGGTCATCCCCTGACTTAGTGAAATTTTAAGGGTTCAAGGTTAGACTGACGGTTGGTATGTACGGTCCGTTGATGAACCTATGAACCAGGGGTCCCATCGTTTGAAGGTCCAAAACAATAGTTTTTGAACTTTTCTACGGTTGACCAGG
The DNA here is from genome assembly GCA_018342035.1 of Solanum appendiculatum. Taxonomy (NCBI): domain Eukaryota; kingdom Viridiplantae; phylum Streptophyta; class Magnoliopsida; order Solanales; family Solanaceae; genus Solanum; species Solanum appendiculatum. Next base: position 228,550 of record JAGDQO010001198.1, read on the forward strand.
ACGGTCCGTAGTTGGACCTACGGACCGTAGGTCTGAATCCGACAGTTATTTTAAGGGCTTTTTGGTCTTTTCTCTAATTGATCTATTCCTAATCTAAGTTTGTTAAGCCCTAATCCTAGACTCTATATAAGGCTTCTAAGCCTAAATTCTACCATCTCTAATCACTTTTCAAAGTTCCCCCAAATAACTCCAAGTTTCCCCAAATATTTCTCTCTCTAAAAGATTGAAGAAGAAGAAGAAGGTTCTAGGGTTTCCATTCAAGTCTCCTAAGTTCACCATTGATTTTAAGCTTTTGGCCTCAAGGTATGATAACTTTCACCTATGGAGTCCTTTCCTCTATAGGTTCCTAAATTCTCAAATTTGTAAAGTTCTTCTTCAATTGAAATTAGGGTTTTCTTCTATCTTATGAGTTCTTTCAAAATTATGATCTAATGGATTGAATTAAGTATTTTTATGCATGAATGGAGTTAATTGAATGATTTTAAGGTGAAATTATGTGAGCCCATGCATGATTTATGATTTATAAGCTATGAGTCTATGATGAAGTTTATCAATGATCAAAAGATGGATTTTATGAAATATGCATGTTCAATTATGAAATTGATGAAGAATTAAGTTGCTTTGAGAGTGAAGCATTGTTATTGTTGTTGTTGTGAAAGGATTTTCTCACATGAAGGATTCAAAGAGTTGAAAGGTTTTCTCAACTAAACTTGAATCAAAGATTAAGGAGCTATTCCAATGAATTCTAATTTGGATTGGCTATTTGATGTGCCTTCCATGAATAAAAAGGGACAAGAGACGATTACCCATGTTCCCTAATGATAAGACAAGCGGCAATTACCCATTTCTATTAATGAATAAGATAAGCTATGAATTATGACTATTCCGTGGGATTTATGATTAGCACTGAGTTGATAAGTGGCGATTACCCATGACCCATAAACTATGTGCCACCATAAGTTGTCTTGATAGACATTAGCTTGTGGATCCACTTAAGCTAGAAGTTATGGTTCTTACCTTGGCAAGTAAGGGCACCTCTTTTCGGTGTGGGGTAGACACCGAATTCCATGTTATAGCTCACATGGTTTGTGTCGGTTAAGGCTAATTTCCTACATAATGAGCTAAGACTTACTTCCTAAAGGATTTTTAAGCATATATTGTTTTAAGATGATTTACTCGTATTGACCATTACTTTTACCTCATATTTTCTACTATGCCCTCATATGATTTTACTTGGTCATTGCATCACATGCATACCCCTTTTTAGAATGATCATGCCATCTCTATATGCATAGTTATCATACTTGGTACATTCTTGTACTAACACATACTCTTGCCTACATTTTCTTATAAGTGTAGGATCTGGCTTATCTCCTTCCACCCGAGGCTAGTCGTTGCCTTCGAGAGTTGAAGATTTGGTGAGTCCTCATATGTTCGAGGACATTACCACATTTATCTTTTATATCATTTCATGTTAAGACTTGTATGGGTTACACCCCACTTTCATTCTATTAATATATAAGATGGCTTTGAGACTATGTTTAGACTTCCGCTACTTTAGTCAAACTCTCTTGATATAAATTATCTTCTGAACTCTATCTACTATTATCTCATATGATGTATGCTAAGTGGCTTGTATGGGGCCTCTCGGGGTGTTGTATGCCATGTCACGTCTAGGGGGTACTTTAGGTCATGACACCAACCAAGGCAAACCACAAGATAAGGATGATCACAAATAGAAATCGACATGCTTCCAATCCCGAATAGCTTGGTAAAAGCCTAAAACATGGATTCTATGTAATCTAGCATGATCAACTAGGTACCCACCCCAAATTCACACAAATCAACATGCTTTCACATAATCAAGCTCAATCTAAGGATTGGTAAGCCGTAGCCTACCTTTAGGCCGGCCAAGCACGCTCCAAATCAAAATCCAGAGCTTTTCCCATTCGAACGTCCTCCCAACACTGCCACTCTATAAAAAAATAGAATTACAATGTTAATACAATCGCTTAAACACAAAATTCACATAAAATAAAGAGGTACCAAAATTAGAGTCAAAATGAGAAATGTGGGACCCGCATTGGAAATTCTAGAATCAACTCCATTAAAAGGTCCTTATTTGCTTCTTGAACTTGTGTTCCAAGAAATAACACGATTCGGGCCTCAGTACAGCCCAGATGAGCATCAACAAAAATACAAAAAATTAAGAACAAGAAAGGTGGGTCTGGCAGCCTCTTCGTGGTGAAATTTACCTCAAATGAAGAGTCTCCTGTGCTCCTTGATCACACACCCATTTGGCCCCGCACATTCTGAACAATCCAAACTTTGAATCACTCTCTTTGGAGCTAAAACAAGAGTAAAATTGCCATTTCAATATATGAAATTGTGTTTTATTGCGTTAGGTCTTTATTTAAAAGACAAGACAAATCTCCTCATTGCAATCATGGGGAAATGGGTCACGATTGCATCCCGTTAAATAGTTGACCGTTGCGATCATGTTGGAAAGACCTCGCGATCGTGATGATCATGGATGGTAAATAGGAGTTAGCTCTTCATAACGATCACGGATAGAGGCCTCACGATTGCGATGACCTAGAGAGCCTGATCTTCACAATCGTGGCCAAGGTCTCTGTAATACCTCGTGTTATGCATATTCTAGTTCTATTCATATGATACTTGACATAGCCTTATCGTATAGGTGAGGGAACATGTTTCTTATATGATTAGTGTTGGTTTAAACTAGCTTGGAAGGTGATGTAGTGCCTTGCACATTTTAGCACGTGTACACCAAGTTAACCCCGATGGAAGTATGTAAACTTGAGATAGTAAAGTGGTAATTGAGATTAAAGATCAAAGTTAAGTGCTAAGTTAAAACAAAAGGGATTAATATTTAGAAAATAGAATAAAATAGTGAGCTGCTTGCTTGGCTTTATTAAGCTATTAGGTGCATCACCTACTTGAGCTATATGAATCTAGTTAAAGGGCCGAAGGTTAATGGATCAGATTTAGGCCTATGTTAATGGACTCACTTGAGGCCCAAACTAAGTAAAAGAAAATGAAAAAAACCCAACAGCCAAATCTGCCAAGGCCCAATGTAGTTAAGCCCATCTATAAAAAGGCAAGTAGGTGCATCACCTAGTTTGATCTTTTGAGCAGCTTGATGTACATAAGTAGGTGCATCACCTACTTGACCAATTTGTGGCTGCAAATGGAGCTAAAAAGAGAGGTTGTAGAGGATTTTTGTAAAGGTCAAGAAGGCTCCATATAAAACCAATATAAGCTGGTCTTTTCACTTATTTTTAGCACTTAAAAAAAATAAGATTTAACCCAAATTTCTCTTTTCTCTCAAGGCTTAAAAGGTCAGCCTTAAAATTCCTTCTAGGGTTCTTGAAGAAACATTCATCTTTGCAAGATAAGGTAAGTGAAAACACTTATGGATTTAGCTTAATTCTCCCATGGATGACTAGGAAAACATGTTATTTATGCTCAAGTATAAGCAGAAAGGCAGAATGCTTCCACAAGCTACTACTCACTTTTCTTGGTTATTAAGAGACTTTTCTTTTGTTCTTTGGTTTAAGTGTGAAGGGAAGTTTAAGTTCTTCAAGAGTTCAAGTTAAAACAAGAAGTTGCAGAAATTGAGATAAGGTGACTGCTCCATTTTTGTCCTCCTTATGTATGAGTTTGAGTAAAGAATTAAGGGTGTTCTGTCATTAAGAACTCAAGGGATGGTGAGTTCAATATTTGGTTGCTATGATAAAGAATATTTTGGCCTTTTTTATGTGTATTGTTGTTGGGGGCGGCTTGGGTAATCTTGGGAAAGGATATATAAGGTTTGTACTGGATATTGAAGGAGGGTGTGGTGATACACATTTGATTAAGGGCTATTTGGGCTCATTGTCCGTCAAAGTTAGCTACTGTTTTACGAGGCCCACATTGTGATAGCTGCTAATTTTAGCTTCATTATGACTTATATTGTAGATTAACACCTAAAAAGGGAGGCTAAATTGGTCAGAAAATGAGGTATGCAAGGCTATCCGATTCCACATTTCTTGGCATGAAATATGATATTTGAGATTAATATCAACGGAGTGAATTTCCTAAGCTCTATTCCTAGTAAAGAAAACATACTGGCAGAGTACGATCTCTCTCTCTAGTTTGTTGAATTACTTCATTATATGTTCATTACTCCACATTTGTATAATTATCCTCCTATGTGCTAGTATTGAAATGGTACTCGCAACAACAAGCTTAGTGAATTTTATTCATAGTCAATTGAAGTCAATTTTGCCATATAAGCTCATAAGCAATACATTGATGTTACATAGGTCCTTATGTCGTTGTTACTGCCTTAAAGTTATTATTTTCATGTCTTCTACTACTGGTCCTTAGTTCCAGATCTCAAAAATGATAATGACCACCAAAACAACAATTTCAAAGATTAAAGAAACTAAGTGAAGCAATTTGTGTATTTATGGGTGGCAGCCCTTGGCAAATGCCTAGCATGGGTCAATTCCAATTAGTATAGAAGGGTGGCATCTCAAGGGCGAAAGCCTAGCATGGGCTGATCCGAATTTGTGTAATTATGAGGACAACATCCCTGTGGTTAAAATGCCTAGCATGGGTCATCCTCTTCTACCACTGATCAGCTGGTCATTTGTATCACATGCCTTACAAAGATTATAACGCACAAAAAAGTAAAGAAAAGAATGTAATATACATGATCCCAAAAGAGTGAATAAAGGTGGTCTTCTATTCCAATCTATGCACTTATATATTGATACTTGATTTCACTTGAGCCCTTGTTTTGTATATGCTATTACCTTACATATACAGTACATTTTTTCATAGTGACGTCCCTCGTGGGGGACGCTGCATTTCATGCTGCAGGCACAGGTACTCTAGCTAGTAGACCTCTTTAGTAGGAGCACAAGTACTTAGATGCTATTGGTGAAGCTCCAGGTTGATTCAGGGCTTACAGAGTCTTTGGCCCTTATTTTGTTAATGTCGAATAGTTAAGGGTAAGGCGGGGCCTTGTCCCATCCTAAACTAAGGTTTTCTATTTTTAGAGGCTTTGTAGACTAATGTATACTGTTTAGTTGCGTCTTGTCTCTTTATAGTTGTGGCCTCAATGACCAAGCCTTGTATATAAGTTTTAGGTCTACTTATGTTGATTTTTATCGCTGCATCCTATATGAACTTGTTACAACTTTAAATTGTCATAGTTATATGCATACTAAGCACATGTTATTGTTGGTTCTCTTGGGCCTTTAGGGCATCGGGTGCCTATCTGTCTTAATGGGAATTGAGGCGTGACAAAAGTGGTATCATAGTAGGTCATCCTAGGGAGTCTACAAAGCCGTGTCTATTTAGAGTCTTACTTATGGATGTGTTGTGCACCACATTTATAAACAGGAGGCTACGAGACATACAAGAGTCGTCTCTTTTCTTTCATTTCTTTGAATGTGTGACAGACCCAGTGTTGTAGGTGGATTATATCTAACTTTTAAATTATTTTATTATTGCAAGGATTCCAGTTACGAGAAGGAGTAAAAGTACAAGTAAGTAAGTAGATGTGGCTGCTCAAGAAGGGACCAGCCAACCACCACCTAGTAAAGCTGATCAAAGTGAGGCTCAAGATGACTCTCTATCATAGACTTCCCCGACCCGTCCATCTCCAGAAGATCTATGGAGGTAAGCAGTACCTCATGAACCCCCTATTAATGATACTAATCAAGATTTGAAGAACACAGTCTAATTATTGACTCGTATAGTTGATGGCCACGACCAAAGGCAAGAAGGTCCAGTTGTAGGTACTAGTGGTGTAGATAGGGCAGTTGGCACGTGGATACATGATTTTCTTAAATTGGACCATCTATCATTCACTGGGTCAGATTCAAATGAAGATCCACAAGACTTTATAGATCAGAGCCAACGCACTTTGGATGCTATGAATGTAAGTGGTAAAGAAGCACTTGAGCTAGCAACATATATATTAAAGGGTGTGGCTATATTGTGGTAAGAAGCTTGGAAGCAATCTGGGGGGCAAATGTACCTTCATCTATTTGGAAAGAGTTCAAAAAGGCATTCCTTGACCATTATCTGCCATAAGAGATCTGAGAGGCCCATGAGGATCAATTCTTAAATCTCCACCAAGGGAATATGAGCATGAGAGAGTTGTCATGACCCAATGTACCCCCTAGACGTGACTTGGCGTACAAGACCCAGAGAGGCCTCATACAAGACACTTAGCAGACATACATACAAGATAATATAGATTAAGAGTTCGAAAGAGATTTTCATATCAAAGCTTTTAAAAAATACAACAAAAGTCTATATCTCATGTCTCAAAGCCAATCTAACATAGAAAATAAAGTTTGGGACGTAACCCAATACAAATTTGAAATGAAATAACATGAAAATAAGAACAACTAGGCTATGTCCTCGGATGGATGAGGACTCACCAAGTCTTGTATCAAATCTTCTATAAAGCTCTAGCCACGAGTGGATGGTGAATCGCAAAATCCTACATCAAAGAAGTTAATGTAGGCAAGAGTATACGTTAGTACAATCAAGTACCAAGTATGATAGCAATGCACATAAAACATGCTAGAATGAGACATAATCATGACATGCAATGGCCAAGCTAAAACATGATAAAGCATAAGAAGCATGAAGCATAAACCATGGCCAAAGCAAGCTAAATCATCTTTCTTTACATTAGATTATCATAACAACACTTGTGTTCATTAGTTGTGGGGAATTAGCCTTAACCGACATATAAGACCATGTGAGCTATCAACATGGAATCCAGTGTCTACCTTACACCGAAAGAGGGTTGCCCTACTTGCTAAGGTAGGACCATAACTTCTTAGCTTACGTGGATCCACTAGCTAGTGTCTATCATAGACCATCATCCTATGGTGGCACATAGGTTATGGGACATGGGTAATCGCCACTTGTCCACTCGGTGCTAAGCATATTTTCCCACGGATTAATCATAGTTCATTTGTCATAGGTAGACATGGGTAGTCGCCTCTTGTCTACATTAGGGCACATGGGTAATTGCCTCTTGTCCCTTCATTAGAATAGCTCCTTAAGAACATGGGTAATCGCCTCTTGTTCATTTAATTCATAGTGTGAGTATTCGTGAGAAACCATTTCACAACTCAACACAACATCATCATGTAACAACTTTGGTACTTCACTCTCAAAGCACCCTTAATTCATCATTAAATTCATATGAGACATGCATAAGTTCATAAGCTTCATCTTTACATAGTTCATCATGCTCATAATTCATGAATCATAGAGTTCATAGGGGTTCATAAAAGTTCAACTTAAATCATGCAATTCAATGCAAGCTCATGCTTAGAAAGCCATAAATAAGACAATTTACCCATACTTGAAGGAACTCACATAATAGAGGAAAAATCATGCTTTTGACTTGAACATACTAACTTTCGTAAAGACATCCTCAATTCATTCATAATTCATGCATAGCTTCATAGAGATTTCATAAAATTCCTCAATTCATAGCTCAACCCACCAATCAAAGCATAGATTAGGAAAATGGGGAGAAATAACATGGGTTCATGGGGATTCATTCAATCTTTACATCAAATCATATAATTCACGCTAATTCATGCACTAAATTACTTTATCATGCTAGACCATGCACTAGAAATCATAAAATCAACAATTGAAATCATAATTGAAGAACCCATAAGAATTGACCAAAAACCCTAATTCATTGGGGAAATTGAACCTTGAAAACCTTGAAGAAAGTTGAGGATCCATTGGAGGAAAGGGCTCCAAATGGTGAACACTATCATACCTCAACAAAGTCCACAAGAAATTGATGGAAATTGATGGTCTTCAATGGAGGATCCTAGCTTTCTTCTTCCTTGAAGTCTTGAGAGAATTTTCTTAGAGAGAGAAATATTTGAGAGAGGAGAAATTTGGGAATGAGTTAGAATGAGTGAAATTAGGCTTAGAAAATATATATAGGGTATGGGTTAAGGGTATAACCGACTTAGATTAATAGTTAAACATTTAAGGAAAAGACCAAAAAGCCCTTAAATAATAACTATTAGGGGCAGTCTACGGTCAGGACCTACGGTCCGTAGGTCAATCGACGGACCGTCCTGTTATTCCGTCAATTGATTTAGAGACTTCATTTGGGGCTGAAAATTTGGCTAAGTCTGGAAGGGATCTACGGAAACCATCTACGGACCATTAACTGGATGATGACCCGTCCTGTTGCTCCATAGGTCGAGGTTCAGAAACTTGAAAATCCTGAAAGTCCTCAGTGCCAACGACAGTTCCCACCTATGGCCCGTCATTCCACCTACGGTCCGTAGGTGACCTCCGTAGTCACTGGCACCAGGTTGAAAAACTGCATTTTCATTTCTTGGAAAGCTTTGGGGTTTTTAAAATATCTCCCCCTTGGGAACATTCGTCCTTGAATGAGAATCAAGACATCATGAGGAGGGTAGTGGACACGGACCCCAACCTAAAATGCAATCACATAACGCAGATATCCAAGGAGGAAACATCAACCCCAAGCTAAAGCATATTCAACACATTATTTAATGAAGACTTTATGCAACTCATACTTAATGCACATAATCATATTAGACTCTTCATGAACATGCACAATCAAGGAATCATGGAAATAACTAAGACACATGAGACCAAAAGAGTGAACCATGAGGAACTAGGTACCTCAAGCTAGAGTAGGATCGAAAGGAAAGAGGTGAGGATATCGGGACATCATATCAGCCTTGGCTTCCCAAGTAGCACCCTCAACTAATTGATTCCTCCAAAGAGCTTTCACGGAAGCAAATTCTTTATTTCTTAACTTCCGAACTTGTCGGTCTAAAATCTCAACCGGAATTTCTTCATAGGAAAGACTATCCTTTATGCCAAGATTCTCTAATGGCACTATAGATGTCGGATCACCAACACACTTCTTCAACAATGAGACATGGAAAACCGGATGCACCGATGCCAAATCATTAGGCAAGTCAAGCTCATAAGCAACCTTACCAACACGTCTCAAAATCTGATATGGGCCTACATAACGGGGACTAGGCTTCCCTTTCTTCCCAAATCTCATTACACCCTTCATGGGTGAAATTTTTAAGTAAACCCAATCATCAACATCAAATTTTAAATCTCTCCTTCTAACATCGACATAGGACTTTTGTCGACTCTGGGCCGTTTTCAACCTCTCCCTAATAAGCCAAACTTTCTCCATAGCCTCATGCACCAACTCGGGCATATCAAAGCAACTTCACCAACCTCAAACCAATCTATAGGAGACCAGACCTACACCTCCTACCATGGAGAGCCTCAAATGGAGACATACCAATGCTAAAATGGTAGCTATTATTATAAGCAAATTCAATCAAAGGCAAATGATCATCCCAATTACCCTTGAAATCAATTACACAAGCTCTCAACATATCTTCCAAGGTTTGGATAGTACGCTCTGCTTGCCTATCTATTTGGGGATGAAAGGCCGTACTAAGCTTAACACGAGTACCAAGACCTTTTTGGAACGACTTCCAAAATTGAGAAGTGAATTGTGCACCACGATCGGAGATAATGGATAAAGGCACTCCATGCAGCCTAACCATTTCCCTCAAATACAACTTAGCATAATCCTCTGCCGAATAAGAAGTCTTGACGGGAATGAAATGCGTTGATTTCGTCATTCGATCTACAACAACCCAAATCGAATCATATTGTCGCCGGTTGCGAGGTAAACCAACAATAAAATCCATATTCACATCCTCCCACTTCCAAGTAGGAATACTAATATCTTGGGTCAAACCTTCCGGCCTTTGATGCTCAACTTTCACTTGTTGGCAATTAGGACACTTAACCACAAATTCCGTAATTTCTTTCTTCATTCCATTCCACCAATAGATCTTTCGCAAGTTATGGTACATCTTGGTAGCTCCCGGGTGAATGGAATATCGAGAACTATGGGCTTCCGATAAAATTTGTCCTCTTAAGTCATCTACATTGGGAACACACAAACGACCTTGATAACGAAGCACACCATCTCCCCCTTGGGAGAAAGCCTCTACGGACTTTTTGAGAACCGTTCCCTTCAATTCAACCAAATTAGGATCAAGATCTTGCTTAGCCTTTACATCATGCACGAAAGAGGATTCAGAACCATTGTGAATCGTAACACCACCTTTAGCAGAATCAATCAACCGAATACCCAACCAGGCCAATCTATGAACATCGCGAACCAACTCTTTCTTACCATCCTCTACATGAGCAAAACTACCCATAGATAATCGACTAAGAGCATCTGCCACCACATTAGCCTTACCGGGGTGATAGAGAACACTCATATCATAATCTTTTAACAACTCAAGCCACCTTCTTTGGCGAAGATTCAGATCTTTCTGTTTAAACACATATTGTAAACTCTTATGGTTGGTAAAGACATCCACATGTACCCCATACAAATAATGCTGCCATATTTTCAAAACAAACACAACCGCCGCTAATTCTAGGTCATGAGTAGGATAGTTCTTTTCATGAACCTTGAGGTGTCTCGAAGCATAAGCAATAACTTTCCCATTTTACATAAGAACACATCCTAACCCAATTCTCGAGGCATCACAATAAACCACAAACCCATTGGATCCTTCCGGTAGAGTCAATATTGGAGCCGAAGTAAGTCTATCTTTTAATTCTTGGAAACTCTTCTCACATGCCTCGGACCATATGAACTTAAACTTCTTTTGTGTCAAAGCCGTCAATGGAGAAGCAATAGAAGAAAACCCTTCAGCAAACCTCCTATAATAAGCGGCTAAGCCCAAGAAACTACAGATATCCGAAGGTGATAGAGGTCTAGACCAATTCTTAACCGCATCTATCTTCTTAGGATCTACCTTAATTCCTTTACCGGAGACAATGTGACAAAGAAAAGCCACGGATCTTAACCAAAACTCGCATTTACTAAACTTTGCAAAGAGTTGTTGGTCCTTGAGGACTTGCAATACAGTCCTCAAATGATTAGCATGCTCATCCTCATTCCTTGAGTAGATCAAGATATCATCAATAAACACAATCACGAACATGTCAAGGTATTGTTTAAACACCCTATTCATCAAGTCCATAAATGCGGCCGGAGCATTTGTCAATCCAAACGACATTACCAAGAACTCGTAGTGACCATACCTAGTCCAGAAAACCATTTTCGGAATATCATCTTCTTTCACCCTTAGTTGGTGATAGCCCGAACGAAGGTCAATCTTAGAAAAATAACTAGCCCCTTGAAGTTGATCAAATAAGTCATCTATCCTTGGAAGAGGATACTTATTCTTAATGGTAACCTTGTTCAGTTGGCGGTAGTCACTACACATACGGAGTGAACCATCTTTTTTCCTCACAAACAAGACCGGAGCACCACATAGAGAAACACTTGGTCGGATGAAACCCTTATCCAACATACTTTTAATTGCTCTTTTAGTTCCTTAAGTTCCACCGGAGCCATTCTATAAGGAGGAATAGAAATAGGTTGCGTATCCAGGAGAAGGTCAATGCCGAAGTTCATTTCCCTCTAGGGAGGAATACCGGGTAAATCATCGGGAAACACTTCTGGAAACTCATTAACAACGGGGACCGACTCAAGAGTAGGGGTTTCGGAATCTATGTCCCTCACCCTAACAAGATGGTATATGCAACCCTTAGAGATCATCTTTCTAACTTTTAGGTAAGAAACAAATTGACCTCTAAACATAGAATTTCCCCCCTTCCACTCTAAGATAGACTCATTCGGGAATTGAAACTTGACCATTCGGGTCCAATCCATAGAGGCATAACAAGCATGCAACCAATCCATCCCAAGAACAACATCAAAGTCTAACATATCAAGATCAACATGAGTGACTCTATGGGATAAGGAGACGGGGCAATTTCTATCGACTCTCTTAGCCACGATAGATTCTCCAATCGGAGTAGAGACACGAAAAGGATCTAGCAACACATCCGGAACAACATCAAACCTCATAGCCACATATGGCGTCACAAAAGACAAGGTAGCACCGGGATCAAGTAAGGCATAAACATCAAAATTAAAAACTTTCAACATACCGGTAATCACATCGGGAGAGCTCTCTTGCTCATGACGAACTTGAAGTGCATATAATCGATTTTGCTTCTGATTTCCACTAGAACTTGATGGATTTTGAGATTGAGTCCGTCGACGATTTTCTCCCTCCTTCTTAGCCACTAAGGGAAAATCCCTTATCTTGTGATCCGTCTTGCCACTACCAAAGTATGCATTAGAACCGGCTAGACAGGCACCCTCATGCTTTCTTCCACACTTAGCACAAGTAGTCGATGAAAAACCACCACCATTTCCTCCTTGGGGCTTAGGGTTAGGCACCCTATCTTTGTTGGTCTTATGAGGAGCATTGGAAGGACCTTGATTAGAGAACCTTCATCGAAATCTAGGACGACCATGTCCATCGGACTTTGAATGTGAAAAGTTACTATCACCGGTCCTAGCCCTCTTAGTCTCTCTAGACCTTTCCTTGAGCGTTTCTTCCTCTATTTGTTAAGCATACACCATAAGGTGAGAAATATCCATATCATTAACAAGCATGGCAGTACAACACTCTTTAACCAACATTTCAGACACTCTCGAGACAAATTTACTCATTCTTGCCCAATGATCGACAACTATAGAAGGAGCATATCGAGACAATTGCCTGAACTTCAAAGCATACTCTTTCACACTCATGTTCCCTTGATGAAGATTGATAAATTCAAGCACCTTTATCTCCCTCATCTCAAGGGGAAAGAACCTATCAAGGAAAGCAACCTTTAATTTCTCCCAATCAAGAGGACCCTTATTAACCGCCCTCTCACTCTTCCATTGGTTGAACCAAATTTGGGCAACACCCTTGAGTTGATAAGAGGCCAACTCCGCCTTTTCTTTCGGCGTCACACCCATAATCATCAACACCTTGTACACTTCATCAATGAATTCTTGAGGATCTTCCTCAACCTTAGAGCCATGAAATTCCGGAGGGTTCATTCTAGTGAAGTCCCTCACTCTTGATGCCACCGTACACACATTTGGGTTCACAGGAGCCACAACCTCTCTATTTGCTTGAGCCGTCACGGCTTGAGCCAAAACTTGAAAAGCAGCCCTAAACTCCGCATTAGTCACTTGTTCGGCCAAAGGGTCGGCTGCAACTTGAGGAGCTTGAGGAGGAGCTTCTTGTTCCACATTCTCTCCTGCATTCCTTCTAGCATAAGCTCTTCGGGTCGCCATATCTTGAAACGCGTAGGATAGGAATTAGGAGAGAGACATATAGAGTTAAACTCTATGGTACGACTTAGGAGTAATGAAAGAAGTGGAATTTCTTAAACATCTTATAGCCTCTCATTCATAAATGTGGCGCGCTTCAAACTCATGAACAAGACTCTACTTGATGCGGCTTATGAGACATCATAGGATCTTTCTAAAACCTTGTGCTCTGAATACCTAGTTTGTCATGACCCAAGGTACCCTCTAGACGTGACATGGCGTACAAGACCCCGAGAGGCCTCATACAAGCCACTTAGCATACATACATACAAGATAATAGAGATTAATAGTTCGAAAGAGATTTTCATATCAAAGCTTTTAAAAAATACAACAAAAGTCTATATCTCATGTCTCAAAGTCAGTCTAACATAGAAAATAAAGTTTGTGACGTAACCCAATACAAATCTGAAGTGAAATAACATTAAAATAAGAACAACTAGGCTATGTCCTCGGATGGATGAGGACTCACCAAGTCTTCTATCAAATCTTCTATAAAGCTCTAGCCACAGGGGATGGTGAATCGCAAAATCCTACATCAAAGAAGTTAATGTAGGCAAGAGTATGCTTTAGTACAATCAAGTAACAAGTGTGACAGAAATGCACATAAAACATGCTAGGATGAGACATAATCATGACATGCAATGGCCAAGCTAAAACATGATAAAGCATAAGAAGCATGAAGCATAAACCATGGCCAAAGCAAGCTAAATCATCTTTCTTTACATTAGATTATCATAACAACACTTGTGTTCATTAGTTGTGGGGAATTAGCCTTAACCGACATATAAGACCATGTGAGCTATCAACATGGAATCCAGTGTCTACCTTACACCGAAAGAGGGTTGCCCTACTTGCTAAGGTAGGACCATAACTTCTTAGCTTACGTGGATCCACTAGCTAGTGTCTATCATAGACCATCATCCTATGGTGGCACATAGGTTATGGGACATGGGTAATCGCCACTTGTCCACTCGGTGCTAAGCATATTTTCCCACGGATTAATCATAGTTCATTTGTCATAGGTAGACATGGGTAGTCGCCTCTTGTCTACATTAGGGCACATGGGTAATCGCCTCTTGTCCCTTCATTAGAATAGCTCCTTAAGAACATGGGTAATCGCCTCTTGTTCATTTAATTCATAGTGTGAGTATTCGTGAGAAACCATTTCACAACTCAACACAACATCATCATGTAACAACTTTGGTACTTCACTCTCAAAGCACCCTTAATTCATCATTAAATTCATATGAGACATGCATAAGTTCATAAGCTTCATCTTTACATAGTTCATCATGCTCATAATTCATGAATCATAGAGTTCATATGGGTTCATAAAAGTTCAACTTAAATCATGCAATTCAATGCAAGCTCATGCTTAGGAAGCAAAAAATAAGACAATTTACCCATACTTGAAGGAACTCACATAATAGAGGAAAAATCATGCTTTTGACTTGAACATACTAACTTTCGTAAAGTCATCCTCAATTCATTCATAATTCATGCATAGCTTCATAGAGATTTCATAAAATTCCTCAATTCATAGCTCAACCCACCAATCAAAGCATAGATTAGGAAATTGGGGAGAAATAACATGGGTTCATGGGGATTCATTCAATCTTTACATCAAATCATATAATTCACGTTAATTCGTGCACTAAATTACTTTATCACGCTAGATCGTGCACTAGAAATCATAAAATCAACAATTGAAATCATAATTGAAGAACCCATAAGAATTGACCAAAAACCCTAATTCATTGGGGAAATTGAACCTTGAAAACCTTGAAGAAAGTTGAGGACCCATTGGAGGAAAGGGCTCCAAATGGTGAACACTATCATACCTCAACAAAGTCCACAAGAAATTGATGGAAATTGATGGTCTTCAATGGAGGATCCTAGCTTTCTACTTCCTTGAAGTCTTGAGAGAATTTTCTTAAAGAGAGAAATATTTGAGAGAGGAGAAATTTGGGAATGAGTTAGAATGAGTGAAATTAGGCTTAGAAAATATATATAGGGTATGGGTTAAGGGTATAACCTACTTAGATTAATAGTTAAACATTTAAGGAAAAGACCAAAAAGCCCTTAAATAATAACTGTCGGGGGCAGTCTACGGTTAGGACCTACGGTCTGTAGGTCAATCGACGGACCGTCCTGTTATTCCGTTAATTGATTCAGAGACTTCATTTGGGGTTGAAAATTTGGCTAAGTCTGGAAGGGATCTACGGAAAGCATCTATGGACCGTCAACTGGACGATGACCCGTCCTGTTGCTCCATAGATCGAGGTTCAGAAACTTGAAAATCCTGAAAGTCCTCGGTGCCAATGACGGTTCCTACCTACGGCCTGTCATTCCACCTACGGTCCGTAGGTGACCTCCGTAGTCACTAGCACCAGGTTGAAAAACTACATTTTCATTCCTTTGAAAGCTTTGGGGTATTACAAGAGTACAATCTCAAATTTAATTCATTGGCCAGGTATGATCCTAATGTAGTTGCTACTATGGAAGATAGAGTTCATCGATACGTTGATAGATTAGATTCATATCTGGTTAGATATTGTACCATGCTTCGTTGAATAAAGACATGGATATAGCAAGGATGCATGCTTTTGCACAAAAGTTGGAGGATCAAAGGTAAAGAAGAAGGACACAAGAGTCAGAAACAGGGCATTCCAAGAGAGCCAGATCCATGGGGCAGTTTATGCCATCCCAAGGTGAGTTTAGGCCTCAAAACTTTAACAGACTGCTTAGGCTATCATCTTCCTACTCTATAGATATTGCTCCACCCTGATTTCAAGGGTTAAGGGACAATCAGTTTGGACAAAGAAGTGAAATTCAAGGTTCATAAATAGCGAGTCATCAAGAGTAGGGAATTACGAGATAATCAAGGCCTCCTTGAAAACCTTGTAAACAATGTGGAAGAACTTATCTAGGTGCATGTAGGTTTGGGACATATGTTTGTTTTTGGTGTGGTACACCAGGACATATGATGAGAAACTGCCCTTATCGGGTATGTGTGGTGTGGTATAGCCTACTAGATCAGTTGCTTCATCGTCATCATCAACACCCTCTTTTGGTAGGGGACTATAGATGCCTACAGGTCGTGGTAGAGGAGCTAGAGGAGCAGTTAGTTCTAGTGGAGTTCAAAATCGCACATATGCTCTAGGGGATCGACAGAATTTGGAAGCTTCACCGGATGTTGTTAGAGGTACGTTGTCCATCTTTTCACATATTGTATATGCATTAATTGATCTGGGGTCTACACTATCATATTTCACTCCATGGATTGCCGGGAATTTTGAAAAAAACACCAAAATTATTGGTTAAACCATTTGAAGTGTCTATGCTGGTTGGTGAGTCTATTATAGCTAGAAGGGTCTATCGTAATTGCATAGTAACTGTTTGTGAACATGATACATTGGCTAACCTTGTTGAAATAGAAATGATAGATTTTGATGTTATAATGGGTATGGATTGGTTTTCTTCTTGTTGTGCCATAGTAGATTGTCGAACCAAGATAGTGCATTTCCATTTTCCAAAAGAGGCTGTCCTCGAAGTGAGAGGTAATATTGGGGCACCAAGATGTAAGTTTATTTCTTATCTTAAGGCAAAGAAGATGATGTCCAAAGGATACATATGTCATCTGGGGAGAGTGAAAAATATAGACGCAAATCCACCAACTCTTCAATCCATTCTGGTGGTAAATGAATTTCCCGATGTATTTCCTAAGGATCTTCCAGGTTTGCCTCCATAACATGAAGTAGAGTTTGGTATTGATGTGATTTCAAATACTCAAACTATCTCCACCCCTCCATATAGATGGCCCTGGCAGAATTATGGGAGTTGAAGGAGCAATTAAAAGACTTGTTTAAAAAGGGATTCATAAGGCCTAGTATGTCCCCATGGGGAGCACCAGTTTTATTTGTACGCAAGAAAGATGGCTCGTTGAGAATGTGCATTGACTACTGACAGTTGAATAAGGTAATGATTAAGAACAAATATCCTCTCCATAGAATTGATGATTTGTTTGATCAGTTACAAGGTGCTAAGTGTTTTTCAAAGATCGACTGGAGGTCGGGTTATCACCAAGTGAGGGTCAAAGACAAAGATATACCCAAGAAAACTTTTCGAACACGGTATGGTCATTTTGAGTTTCTATTCATGTCATTTGGGTTAACAAATGCACCAGCAGATTTTATGGATTTGATGAATAGGATGTTCAAGCCATTTTTGGACGTGTTAGTGATAGTGTTCATAGATGACATTTTGGTGTATTCGAGATCTGACATGACCATGCTAATCACTTGTGGTAGGTGTTACAGATTCTTCGTGATCATAAGTTGTATGCAAAGTTCTCTAAATGTGAGTTTTGGTCTAAATCACTGGCATTCTTAGGTCATATTGTATCTGATGAAGGAATAAAGGTTGATTCTCAAAAGATAGAAGCTGTGAAGAACTGGCCAAGACCTACAACTCCTATGGAAGTTCGTAGTTTCTTGGGATTGCCAGGTTATTATAGAAGGTTCGTTGAAGGATATTCTTCCATTTTTGCACCCTTAACAAAGCTAACACACAAAACAACCAAGTTCCAATAGAGTGATGCAGGTGAAAGAAGCTTCCAAGAGCTGAAGAATAAATTAACTTTTACACTTGTATTAGTATTTCCAGAAGGTACGGAAGGGTATGCAGTGTATTGTGATGCTTCGGGAGTGGGTCTATGATGTGCATTGATGCAGCATTATAAAGTAATAGCTTATGCCTCAAGGCAGTTGCGGCTACATGAGAAAAATTATCCAACTCATGATCTAGAGTTAGCAGCAGTTGTATTTGCTTTGAAGATATGGTGCCACTACTTGTATGGAGTTCATGTTGACAAATATACTGATCACAAGAGTATGCAATATATCTTTAAGCAAAAGGACCAAAATCTAAGGCAGTGAAGATGGCTTGAGCTATTAAAAGATTATGACATTGATATCTTGTATCATCCCGGGAAAGAAAATGTAGTAGCTGATGCTTTAAGTCATAAAATAATGGCAAGTACTTATGGCAGTCCATGGAAAGACAAGGAATAACTAAGGATCTTTACCAACTAGCTAGATTGGGGGTTCGTCTACTTGAATCTCTAGACGAGGGGGTTATTGTGCAAAATGCGGCAGAATCCTCATTAGTAGTGGAAGTGAAAGAGAAGCAATACACTGATCCTATTCTATTACAGCTTAAGAAGAATGTACAACATGGTATGACAAAGGCATTTGAGCTTACACAAGAGGGAGTACTTCGGTGTCAAAATAGATTGTGTGTACCTAATGTAGATGAACTAAGAACGAGGATTATGATGGAAGCACATCATTCAAGATATTCTGTCCATTCGGGGTCAGCTAAAATGTATCATGACTTGAAAGAAATTATTGGCGGGGTGACATGAAGAAGAACATTGCAGAATTTGTGGCTCAATGTTCAAATTATCAACAAGTAAAAGTAGAGCACCAAAAGCCGGGAGGCTATATGCAGCGTATAGAAATTCCAATTTGGAAGTGGGACATGATCAACGTGGATTTTGCCACTGGTTTGCCTCGTTCATTTCGGAAGTTTAATTCCATATGGGTAATAGTTGACAGACTCACCAATTCAGCGCACTTCTTGCTGGTGAAGACTACTTATACAGTTGAAGAGTATGCAAGGTTGTATATTAAAGAGATAGTTCGGCTACATGGAGTGCCAATCTCTATTGAAGAGTATGCAAGGTTGTATATTAAAAAGATAGTTCGACTACATGTAGTGCCAATAGTTCGGCTTCATGGAGTGCCAATCTCATTTATATCGGATAGGGGAGTTCAATTCACAGCAAATTTTCGGAAGTCATTTCAAAAGAGTTTGAGAACACAAGTGAATTTAAGTACAACCTTTCACCCTCAAACAGATGATAAGGCAAAACGTACAATTCAAACACTTGAGGATATGCTGCGAGCTTGTATATTAGCCTTCAAAGGTAGTTGGGATGATCATTTGCCAGTGATCGAGTTTGCATACAACAATAGCTACCATTCAAGTATCAAAATGGAACCTTATGAAGCTTTATATGGAAGAAAATGTAGATCACCAATTGGCTGATTTGAAGTGAGTGAAACTGCCTTATTTGGGTCAGATATTATTCATCAAGCTATGGAAAAGGTTATGGTGAGACAACAACGGCTAGCAACAGCTCAAAGTTGACACAAATCATATGCAGATGTTAGAAGAGAGGACTAGAGTTTTCCATAGGAGATTGGGTGTTCTTGAAGGTGTCTCCAATGAAAGAGGCAATGATGTTTGGTAAAAAGGGAAAGTTGATTCCACACTACATAAAGCCATATAAGATTATTCTAAGAGTTGGCCAAGTAGCGTATGAGTTAGAGCTACCACAAGAGCTTTCAATAGTTCATCTAGTGTTTCACGTCTGAATGCTCCGAAAGTGCATAGGTGACCCATCTCGTATTACTCCTATTGAAGATATACAATTTATGAGAGATCTCACTTATGAAGAAGTACCCATTCCTATTCTGGATCGACAAGTTAAGAAGTTAAGAAATAAAGAGGTAGCTTCTGTAAAAGTACTATGGAGAAACCAACAAGTAGAAGAAGTTACAAGGGAAGCAGAAGAAGCCATGAAATTGAAGTATCCTCATCTCTTGAGAAAGATGAAAATGTTGAGTTGAGGCGATGACAAGTAAGTATAAGTCTAAATGTACTATGTGATTACTAGTAGTACGTAACTTAGGCTTGAACTTGTTTGGGATGGATAACCATGCTAACATTCGAGGACAAATGTTCTTAGGGGGGGATGTAACACCCCATATTATGCAAATGCTAGTTCTATTCATATGACACTTGACATAGCCTTATCGTATAGTTGAGGGACCATGTTTCTTATATGATTAGCGTTGGTTTAAACTAGCTTGGAAGGTAATGTACTGCCTTGCACGTTTTAGCATGTGTACTCCAAGTTAATCCCGACAAAAGTATTTAAACTTGAGATAGTAAGGTGGTAATTGAGCTTCAAGTTCAAAGTTAAAGCAAAAGGGATAAATATTTAGGGAATGGAATAAAATAGTGAGCTGGTTTCTTGGCTTAATTAAGCTATTAGGTGCATCACCTACTTGAGCTATATGGATCTAGTTAAAGGGCCCAAGGTTAATGGATCAGATTTAGGCCTATGTTAATGGACTCACTAGAGGCCCAATCTATGTAAAAGAAAATGAAAAAACCCTAACAGACAAATATGCCAGCGCCCAATGTAGTTAAGCCCAACTAAGAAAAGGCAAGTAGGTGCATCACCTAGTTTGACCTTTTGAGCAGCTTGATATACATAAGCAGGTGTATCACCTACTTGACCAATTAGTGGCTGAAAATGGAGCTAAAAAGGGAGGTTCAAGAGGATTTGTTTAAAGGTCAAGAAGGCTCCATATAAAACCAATATAAGCTGGTATTTTCACTCATTTTTAACACTTGAGAAAAATCAGATTTAACTCCAGCTCTCTCTCTCTATTTTCTCAAGGCTTAAAATAGCAGCCTTAAAATTCCTTCAAGGGTTCTTAAAGAAACCCTTATTTTTGCAAGACAATGTAAGTGAAAACACTTATTTTTGCTTAATTCTCCCACGGATGACTAGGAAAACATGTTATTTATGCTCAAGTATAAGTACAAAGGCAAAATGTTTCCACAAGCTAGTACTCACTTTTCTTGGTTATTAAGAGACCTTTCTATTCTTCTTTGGTTTAAGTGTGAAGGGAAGTTGAAGTTCTTGAAGAGTTCAAGTTAAAACGAGAAGTTACAGAAATTGAGGTAAGGTGACTACTTCATTTTTTTCCTCCTTTTGTATGAGTTTGAGTAAGGAATTATAGGTGTGCTGTCATTAAGAACTCAAGGGATGGTGTTCAATATTTGGTTGTTATGATAAAGAATATTTGGGGTTGTTTTATGTGTATTGTTGTTGGGGTCAGCTTGGGTAATCTTGGAAAAGATATATAAGGTTTATACTGGATATAGAAGGAGGGTGTGGTGATACATATTTGTTTAAGGGTTGTATGGGCTCATTGTCCATCAAAGTTAGCTGCTTTTTTATGAGGCCCACGATGTGATAGTTGCTAATTTTAGTTTCATCATGACTTATATTGTAGATTAAAACCCAAAAAGGGACGCTGAATTGTGATAGTTGTATTGGTCATAAAATAAGGTATGTAAGGCTATTCTATTTCATATTCCTTGGCATGAAATATGATATTTCCGATTAATATCATTGAAGTGTATTTCCTAAGCTCTATTCCTAGTAAAGGAAACATAGTGGCAGCGTACAATCTCTCTCCCTAGTTTGTTGAATTACTTCATTATATGTTTCTCAACAACAAGCTTGGTGAATTCTCCTCATAGTCAATTGAAGTCAATTGTACCATTTAAGCTCATAAGTAATACATTGATGTTACATAGCACCTTATGTCATTGTTACTGCCTTAAAGTTATTATTCTCATGTCTAATACTACTAGTTCGTAGTTCCAAATCTCAAAAATGATTATAACCACCAAAACAACAATTTCAAGGATTAAAGAAACTAAGTGAAACAATCTGTGTATTTATTGAGTCAGCCATGGGGCAAATGCTTAGCATGGATCCCAATTGGTATAGAAGGGTGGCAGCTCAGGGAAAAAACATAGCATGGGTCGATCCCAAATTGTGTAATTATGAGGACAACATCCCAGGGGTTAAAATGTCTATCACGGGTCACCCTCTTCTACCACTGATCAACTGGTCATTTGCATCACATGCCTTACAAAGATTATAATGCACTGAAAAGTAAAGAAAAGAATGTAACATACATGATCCCACAAGAGTAAACAAAGGTGGTCTTCTATTATGATTTATTCACTTATATATTGATACTTGATTTCATTTGACCCCTTGTTTTACATATGCTATTGCCTTACATATTCTGTAAATTTTTGTACTGACATCCCTCGCGGGGGACGCTGTATTTCATGCTGCAGGCACAGGTACTCCAGCTAGTTGACCTATTTAGTAGAAGCACATGTACTTAGCTGCTATTGGTGAAGCTCTAGGTTGATTCAGGCTTACCAAGTCCTTGGCACCTATTTTGTTATTCTATGATAGTTAAGGGTAAGGCGGGGCCTTGTCTCATCCTAAACTAAGGTTTTCTATCTTTTAGAGGTTTTGTAGACTAATGTATACATTTCAGTTGCATCTTGTATCTTTGTAGTTGTAGCCTCGACGGCCAAGCCTTGTATACAAGTTTTGGGTCTACCTATGTTGGTTCTTATCGCTGCATCCTATATGAACTTGTCACAACTTTAAATTGTCATAGTTATATGCATAGTAAGCACATGTTATTGTTGGTTTTCTTGGGCCTTTAGGGCATCGGGTACCAGTCCGTCTTAATAGGAATTGAGGCGTGACAGCCTCGCGAATGCAAAGAGAAAAATACTTGGCCTTCATGATCGCAGCCAAGGGGCCCACACTGCAATGGTTGAACTGGATTGCACCAGCTTACGTGAATCAGCTGGTTTGGCCATTTCCTGAATTTTCCAATGAAGTGCTCGGGGTTCATTTTGAACCCCGTGCACACAAGCGACATATGCTACCCCACTAAATTCGACATCCTCGACTCAATGAAGAAGTCAAAACTTCCAAAAAAAGGTCATCTCAATAAAAAGTGGATCCCTCACCCAAACTCTATTTTAGCCAAAATTTACAATGGGGCTACTCGAAATTAGCCCGAAAGCCTCGGCATGAAAGTCCGTTCTTGACCAAAATCAATGTTTTGGAGGTAACAAAATCATTAGAATTGCATTCTGAGGCCATCTTACTAAAATTTTGACTAAAGTCAACCGTTCATGTTTCAAAAGCTCCAAAACACATAAACTTGCAGAAAAACCAAACAAACTATCAGGGGACCGAGCTGTCAGTCCGAGCTAGTCATAAATGACTTGGGGTTGTTATAGAAACACTCTAAATGAAGAAAATAAGGTATTTTCATAGAAATGACCAAGAGGGTCATTACAAAATCCTCTAGTAAATGTGACTTACATCTGTGAAAGTAAGATTCAACAAGTATCTGTAGGTTCAAAAGAGCTGGGAAACTGCTTTCGCCTCTCATGCTCAGTCTCCTAGGTAGCCACCTTAACTAGATGATGCCTCCAATGAACCTTCACCACATGAATACCTCTCGAATGCAACCACCACACATCTCTTTCTAGAATAGCAATTGGCTCCTCCATAAAGGTCAAACGGTCATCCAACTCAACTGAATCATACAAGAGCACCTAAGAATCATCAGGAATGTACGGCGCAGTATCTAAACATGGAAAACTGGGTGAATAATTGAAAATTCAAGAGGTAGGGCCAAGTCATAAGCAACATCACCAATTGTCCAAAGGATCTCAAAAGGCCCAATGTACCTTGGGCGGAGCTTGCCCTGCCTTCCAAATCTCATCACACCCTTCATGGGTGACACACGGAGGAATACCTTATCACAAAGTGCAAACCTCAATGGTTGACACCTACGATCGAAATAATTAAGGTGCCTACTCAGAGCTTTCCTGAGCCTGTCCTGAATCACTCCAACCTTATCTAAGGTCTCCTAAAGCAGATTAGTGCCATGTGACCTAGGCTCAATATACTCAAACTAACAAACCAAAGAGCGATAACGTCTACCATATGAGGCCTCGAATGGGAAATCTGGATACAAGAGTGATAGTTATTGTTGTACGTAAACTCCACCAAAGGCAAGAACTGGTCCTAGTGGCCTCCAAACTCCAAAACACAGGCCCCCAACATATTCTCCAGAACCTGAATAGTACGCTCCATCTACCCATCAGTCTGCGGGTGGAAAACTTTGCTAAGGTCAACATGAGTGCCCAACTACTCCTGAAAGGTCCTCCAAAAGCTATATGTGAATTGAGAAACCTGGTATGAGATAATAGACACCGACATACCATGAAGACTTAATAGGAAGGAAATGTGATGACTTGGTCAATCCATCAATGATGACCCAAATGCTTTCAACACCTCTAGAAGTCTGAGGCAATCCCATAACAAAGTCGATAGTGAAGCGGTCCCACTTCATCTCTGAAATAGGTAATCTCTAAAACTCATCTCTATGCCTCAAATGCTTGGCCCTTCACCTTCTGGCAACATATGCATTGATACATATAGTTTGCAATATCTCTCCTCATACTGCTTTACCACTAGTACTGCCTCAAATCTTGATACATCTTCACGATGACCGGGTGGATAGAATATATGAAGTCATGGGCCTCATGAAGGATCAACTAAATCAAATTCCCAACTCTTGGAACGCAGATACGGCAAGCAAATCTCAACACCCAATCTAAATTTAAGGTAGCATGTGTAATATCACCCTCTAACACTCAATCTCAAAGAGTCACCAAGGTCTAATTCTTAAATTGGATACCAAGAATCCACTCCAATAAGGAATACTGAACTCCAGATAGGCCAACCCATGCCTAGAATCTAAAATTTCCAATTAAATCATTCTACTGGCTAAAGATTGAATGTCCAAAGCCAAAGGTCGCTCCATAATAGACAGGAAGGCTAGACTACCCATATTCACCTTTCGGCTCAAGGCGTCCACTATTACATTCACCTTTCTTTGATGTAGAGAATAGAGAGGTCATAGTCTCTTAGGAGCTCAATCCAATGGTGCTGCCTCGAATTAAGGTCCCTCTAGCTCATATCTTACTGAAGACTTCTGTGAGCAATGTAGATCTCACAACAAACTCTATACAGGTAGTACCTCTAGATCTTAAGCACAAAAACTACCATCGCCAACTCCAAGTCATGAGTGGGGACGTTTCGCTCATGCAACTTAAGATGCCTCGATGCATAACTGTAATCCGGCCTCACTACATCAATATACAACCCAAACCTATTCCAAATGCATCACAATACACCATGAAACCCTCGTCCTTAACTAGCTAGATAAGTCAATATAAGAGAGGTAGTAAACAACTCCTTGAGCTTCCGAAAGCTCAGTTCACACTCCTCAAATCACTCAAATAGAACATCAAGGTGATTCAATGGGTCAAAGGTGCTGCAATAGTGGAGAAGCCCTCCACAAACCATCTGTAGTAGCCCGCTATTCCGACAAAGCTCTGAATCTCAGTAACTAAGGTTGGCCTACCCTAATCAGGAATAGCCTCAATCTTCACCAGATGTACCATAATTCTATCCTTGGACACCACGTGCGCCACAAATGCTACATAATTAATCCAAAACTCACACATTGAGATCTTGGAATAATGTCGGTGATCTCTCAAAGTCTAGAGCACAATCCTCGAATGCTGCTCTTGTTGTCTACGGCTCCGTGAGTGTATCGAAATATCATCAATGAACACTATAATGAATGAATCAAGATAAGGCCTGAACACCCACATCATAAAGTCCATAAATGCAGTAGGGGCATTAGTCAGTGCAAAAGACATTATTAGGAACTTATAATTACAATAACGAGTCCCAAATGAGGTCATAGGGATGTCAGTTGCCCTAATCCTCAGCTAATGGTTACTGAATCTCAAATCAATCTTAGAAAATACTACAACATCCTAAAGCTTATCAAGCATTTCATTGATACAAGGCATGGCTAACGATACTTCACTATCACCTTATTTAGTTCCTATAGTCAATACATATCCACATGTATCTATCCTTCTTATTTACAAAGAGGATGGGGGCACCTAAAGGTGATACATTAGGTCGAATGAACCCCTTTCCCAAGATATCATGAATCTTAACACTGAGGTCCTTGAGCTCTAGAAAGGCAATTTGATAAGGCAAAATAGAAATAGGATGAGTTTCAAGCTCAAGCTCAATAGGAAAATTAATATCACACTCTTGAGGTAGGCTAGGTAGGTCAGTAGGAGATACATCCACAAACTCACAAACAACAGGAACAAACACAATTGAAGGAAACTCCCTACTCACATCCCACACATAAACCAAGTAAGATAGGTAACCACTAGCCACTAACCTCTAATCTAGAATAAAAAAGATAACTCCAATCGGTGTGTGACTATAAGAGCCCTGCCATACCACAAAGGGAATACCATGCATGGCTAAGGTAACAATCTTTAAAAAACAATATAAGACTGCACCGTAGGAGGATAATTAGTCCATGCCCAAAATCACATCAAAGTCTTAACATATTAAGCAATATAGGGTCACCCTCGCTGTCATGCCCTAGGATAGTCACCAAATAAGATTGGAAAACCAGATCCACTACTAAAGACTCACCCACGGGGGTTGACACACGCAACAACACTGCCAAGGGATCTGAACTCATACTCAAATAGGAAGCATAATACATAGATACATATGAAAAAGTAGAGCCTAGGTCAAATAAAGTCAAGGTAGGTTGATGGCATAGCAGAATCATACCTGTGATCATTGCGTCTGATGCCTTTTAGCCTTTGCCCTTGCTAGAGCTGCATAAACATGGGCATGTCTATATCTAACCTGGACATCTGACCTACCACCTAACCTGCCTCTCTGTGGACCGCCCTAAACACCTGGTGACCACCCCGATGATCCTGACCCTGGTCTTTGCCTCTAGCTGGAGGTGTTGCTGGTTGGGCTGCTAGAGCTGCATGTGGAGCTAGTGCAATTTTCCTACACAAAGGGCACTTCCTATACTAATGATCAAACTCCCTACAATCAAAGCAACGCTAAAGTGATAATCCTACTCAAGAGTGGCCACAACAACTTAAACTACCTTACTGTGAACCATCTCGGCCCTGACTTGGGCAGACATCACCCTAACTATATTGATCACATTCTGAAGCCTATAAAGAGGCCTGAATATGCAAGCTAGAATGACCATGCTGAAACCTCTGGTGAGACCTATCATAGAAGTCCTTGGGCCTAGTATGGGACACACTGTAGCTACCCTAATCCCTGGCCCTCTTGTCGCTACCCCTAGGCCTCTGAGTGGAGCTCCTTAGTGGTTTGGGCATGATCAATTACATCTAGCAAAGAATGATCTGCTGAAACTATAAACCGAGTTTCCATATGTAGCGGAGTCTCAAATCTCTAATGAAGCACCAAACTCTCTCCTCCTTAGTAGGTAGAATCATAATGGCATGACGGGAGAGCTTGTGAAACCTTACCTCATACTCAGACGCCGTCATGGAGCTCTACTCCACCCCAAAAAATTATCTCAAATTCTATCTTTGACACACCAGGGAATGAACCTGGCCAAAATGGCCATAGTAAACTCTTTCCATGAAATCAAAGGAGACCTAACTGGCCTAGTCCCAAGATAAGAATGCAACCACTGTCTCACTGACGCATCAACTTGGTAAGCAATGAAGTCGACTCATTTCAACTCAACCAAGCCTAAAGTATATAGCTTCTTGTTGCAAGTAGTGAGAAACTCATGGACATCCTCTATAATAGCCCCAAAAAACCTTAAATGTGATATCTTAAAAAACTTTGAGCATCTTCTACTCCTCTAGCGGCATAGCTTTGTCGTAATCATAGGCTTAACATCCCCAAGTTGTACCTGAATCGGAGGTGCCTCTTTTAAAGGATGACCCTACAGGGCCGGTGCAACTATAGCTGTAGCTGGTGTATGTTACATACCCCTAAAGATGGTCAAAAGCTAAGTAATAGCTACCTGGAGATTTAGAGCCAGAGCTAATCCAGGTGGTGGCTGGGCTAGCTCCAACCCCACTGGCTGTAGAGTAAGATGAGTTGCTCGAGGATCCACTACCGACTCTAGAGTCCTCTCTCTATCTAGGGTTGATGTTGTAGTCATGGAACGTTGTTGCAGTTGTCCTCTACCCCTATCTAGTGCTCTACTTGCGAGCCTAGGTTGATAACCTCCGATCACTGTTGGCTCGTTCATGACATCCTATGAAAGAGTGAATCAAATGAAATTCCATGAAACTAATAAGATACACACTGCACGAAGGCAATATAAAAGATAGAATATTTCTGATGACACCATGTAGGCTCCCAAAAAGAGGATATGGACGTCTCAGCATCAATTCGCAGGACTCCACTAGGCATTTTCTCTATATAGGTGAGACCGGTGAGCCTGGGGCTCTGATACTAACTTGTCACAACTTGATCTCTTGAGTCATGATGATACCTATTATAACTTATCAGTAGGTAAGCCAACCCATAACCGAGAATAGAAAGTAATGAGTATAAGGGTAGAAACAGGCAAAAGTGACGAATAAATCCCTAGCTCATGAAATATGTCTGATATTGAAATTACATGAAAGCAATTAAAGATAGGCAGTGGCAAGGACCCTGAAACATGAGGACTCACCAATCTTCTAGCAATGCTGAATCAATCCGATCTAGTCATGGTGGGATGGAGGAATGTCAGACCTTATATTATAAAATAATATAGGAACAAAACATACATGCATCAACACTTTTAATATAAAGGATATGGGGAACATTCATAAGCATAAACATGATAACGTGATAAGTTCAAAACATTACAATGCATGACCAAATAAAACATACCAATCGATAAGCTATGGTTCATAAATCATGAAAATGTCAATGCAAAATAGATGTCATGACATAAGTATAAAATATAAGCTATATGAGAAATCATATCTTTTGTAGGATGTTTGCCGTTAACCGACATAGACCATGAGAGCCACAACATGAAATCCACTGTCTTGCTCCCACATCGAAAAGAGACTGTCCTACTTGCCAAGGTAAGGACCTTATACTTAAGCTTAGGTGCATCAACTATTTAATTTATCAATTCGATAGCATGTAGTTCAAGGGCTTTGGGATGGAGACGCTATCTCTATGATGTTCATGTGGATGTATTAACCAATCATAAGAGCCTTCAGTATGTGTTTAAGTAAAAGGATTTAATCTTCTCCAAAGAAGATCGCTTGAATTGTTAAAGAATTATGATATGAGTATCCTTTACCATCTGAGTAAGGGAAATGTTGTTGCCGATGCTCTTAGTAGATTGTCTATGAATAGTATTTCTCATGATGAGGATGAGAAAAAATAGTTAGTTCGTGATATGCATAGATTAGCCCATTTGGGAGTTTGTTTGTTTGAATTAAAGGATGAGGATTCGATTTTTCTTGAATTGAGGAAAGTGGTTTTAGAAAATGCTATTGAAGTTTTCTTCCAATGGGGAGATGGTGTGCTTTGTTATAGAGATCATTTATGTGTTTCAAATGTTGATGAATTGAGGCAAATGATATTATCAGAAGCTCATAGTTCTCTATATTCTATTCACCCAAGAGACACTTAGATGCACCATGATCTACAGGAAGTCTATTGGTTGAATGGGATGAATAAAGATATTGCAGAATTTGTGGCTAAGTATCCAAATTGATAACAAGTGAAAGTTAAGCATCACAAACCAAGCGATATGAATCAAGATTTTAGAATTCCTACATGGAAGTGGGAAGATTTAAACATGGACTTCATTACAGGTTTCCCTTGAGCTAGTCGACAACATGATTCTATTTGGGTTTATGAAGACTGAATGACTAAGTCGATGCATTTTCTTCTCATGAAGACCTTTTATTCAGCTGAAGACTATGCTAGGCTCTATATTCAAGAGATGGTGAAGTTGCATGGTGTGCCTTTATCCATCATTTGGGACAGAGGTACTCAATTCACTTCACAGTTTTTGAGAGCATTTCAGAAAGGACTTGGTACTCAAGTTAAGCTTAACATAAATTTTCAACTGAAGATAGATGATAAGGCTGAACGTACTATTCAAACATTAGAGGATATGTTGAGATCTAGTGTGATTGACTTTAAAGGCCAATTAGGATATTTTTTGCCTTTGATTGAGTTTGCTTATAATAATTGTTATCACTCAAGTATTCAGATTGCTCCGTTTAAGGCTCTCTATGGTAGGAGGTGTATATCTCCTATTGGTTGGTTTGAAGTTGGTGAGGTCATTTTGATATGGCCTGAGTTAGTTCACGAAGCCATGGAAAAGGTTTGAGTTTTTAGGGATAGGTTAAAAATGGCTCAGAGTAGATAAAAATCTTATGTGGGCATGATGAGGAGAGAGCTTGAATTCTCCATTGATGATCATGTTTACTTGAAAATTTCACCTATGAAGGGTGTCATGAGATTTGGTAAGAAAGGGAAGCATAGTCCCTATTATGTAGGCCCATATAAGATTTTGAGACATTTCGATAATGTGGCTTATGAGTTATATTTGCCTTCAGTTTTAGCATCAATGCATCCGGTGTTTCAGGTGTCTTTGTTGAAGAAATACATTGGTGATCTGACTTTAGTAAGTGTCAGCGTTAAGGAAAGTCTCTCTTATGAAGAGTCCCTAGTTGAGATTCTTGTTCGTAAAGTTCAGAAGTTGAGAAATAATTAAGTGTCTTCGGTGAAAGTCCTTTGGAGGAATCACTTAGTTGAGGGTTCTACTTCGGGGGCCAAAGCCGATATGATTTCCTAGAACCCCCATCTCTTTCCCTCCGATTCAATTTAAGTTTGATGTATTAGTTCCTCCTTGTACCGATTTGGATTTATATGTTTCAGCTATTGTCATATTTCCCTATGAATGCATGTTCATGAAGTCAATTTTAAACTTCATGTTTTAGCTGAGATTCGGTCACTCCCTCACTTTTATGCATTTTATGTGTTTAGAATTCATGTTGGATTGTTAGATCTTTCCCCTACCCTTTTCATGATTAGTTGAATCTCATTCAAGGACGAATGTTCCCAAGGGGGAGATGTTGTAACACGTTGGAAGTTCATCTCTTGGTGGAAGTTTGAAAGTTGCAGAATCTGGTGCAAATCTACTGGTTGTTGGGATCCATGAGTCTATGAGTCGTTATCAAGTATACGGCTCATGGAATGCAATCCTGGTTGAGACTTATAATTTCAGAGTGATTGTTTAGAATTCATGAGTTGGTTTTATGGTTCGTGGACCAATGTACAGGTTGTGGATTGGTTCGTAGGTAGATGTTCAGAAAGTTGGAAAATGTCAAGTCTCAAGCCCATTTATATGAACCAACAAGATGGCTCGTAGTTGGGAATACGGTTCATGCTTAAGTCTCATGGACTTGATCTTCAGATACTTGAACCTTCAAGAAATGGGATCCACGAGTGGACAATACGGTTCGTAGATGGCCGTACAGATCGTAGAGTGAGTTTATGGTAACTATTTGGCAGTTTTAAGTTAGGGGTAGATGGGTCTTTTCCTACTCTCTTGATTCCTAAACTGCATCTTGTTTTTCTTATTTTGAAGACTTTAAGGGGTTCCTAAACACCCTAACCTCCCCTACTCACTCTAATTCTCTTAAAATCAAAGTTCTCTTTCAAGTCTTCTTCCCCAAGAAAGCTAGGGTTCCAAGGATTTTGAGTCTCCATTTAAGATTTCACCTAGGATTTTCATCAAGGTATATGGGAACTTCATCAATGGGTGGGTTCTTCTCTACCCATTGATTCCCAAAGTAACCTCAATTGCACATGTATGATTCTTTCCTAAATTCTAGAGTTTCATGATTTTCTTAAGGGTTCAATTGATTTTAAGTTTATTCATCATTATTGATCTTATTATGTATGATTTGATTATAATTCAATGCTTTCAATAATATTTTCATGAACCCATGCTATGCAAATATTTTATGATCATGAATTAAGCTATGTTGACATGCATTACTTATTAAATCAAGGATTCTTTCAAGTAAAGTATCATCTAGTTTATATGAAATATGATGCTTCCGATTGAAATACATCTCCTTATGAAAGACTATCATGATTTAGATGCTTTCGATTAAAGTGCCTCCTAACACTATGTTTGAAATCATGATTTAAAGGAGCTATTCTTATTACTATGAGATTATGTATGAACGATTCGATATAACTAGATTCTTACTATTTCACATATTATTAATATAAATATGATTATGCAAGTTTTCCATTGAGAGATTACTTTGCATCGAGTTGGACTAGTAGCTATTAACCAGGTTCTAGAACTACGTTCCCCCGAAAAACTTAGTCTTCATTGATTCTAGCTAGTGGATCCACCTATGCCAATGACTATGGTCCTTACTTTGGAAAGTAGGACACTCACTTTTCGGTGTGGGAGCAGTAAAATGAACTCCATGTTATAACTCACATGGTTTATGTCAGTTAACGATATCTTCCACACATGTTATGATTATGAGTCAAAGAGAAATGCATGACCTTGTACTATGTTTTTAGGATCAGATTCTCAGCGTCATATTATGTTTACTTGGTGATAAAGCTCAACTACACCTCTTATAATTCAAAGTGTAGGCAGTCGCTAACAAGTATAAACCCAACGGTGAGTTGGGATCGATCCCACAAGGAGTGATACGGAAAAGAATTCAAATACGAAGTATGAAAGTGTCCTAATCTCTTGTAGAATAGAAATAAACAAAACGCAACATAATGTAAATCAATAAGTTTCAATTATCAATATTAAAAGAGTTTGGTAATCAATTGTTAACGAAGATGATTAACACCGGGATTGAACATATAGAGAGGGGACCTTAGAAGGGTGTGAGCAATCGAATACTAATTTTGCTTAATGGGTAATGAATAATTTCTTTAAGTTATTGAATCTCAATGGGTAGGATGGATTGTAAATATGTAACTGCAACAACCATTTTTCAATCAGCTATCATGTTTCAACCAGGTTCTTTCGAACCTCAACAAGCTTAACAATGCAAAGCAACCCAAATCCTTAATTTAACCCACTTTATCAAGCTGGTTTTAAAGACAAGAGTCAATACAACTATCAATCATATATTCCACTCTAAGCACCTTTCACAAGCAAGCATAGAGATCTAAAGCTAGAACTGAATTTGAAACTTCCATTCACAAATGAAAACAAAAATAAATAATTGAACCCATTTCAAAACAACATTAAATCTATCAATTAATAATACCCACAAGCTAATTTATGCATTCAATTACATAGTCACACCCCTAAGGAAAGAGGGTTTAGCCACGCATAACAAAAAGCAAGAAATAGTTTCCAAAAAGATTCTCCATCGGAATGTCAAAATCTCCGATGCTCAACGCCAAAGATTCAGACTAAAACCTTAAAACCCCAATATCTAATCTCAAAACCCTCTCCAAGAATATTCAATATTGTAAAAGTATCTAGAAACTCTCAAAAGTCTGTATCCCCCCTTTTCTCTCTTCAAAAATCAATTTATATGTTCCCAAAAACTTTCCAAAATTTCAGTACGCAGTTCCATCAGCGAAGTAAGTCAGGATCGCCGAACGACTTGGTGATCTGCCGATAAGCACGACTTCTCACCATTTGGTTTTGACCATACCATCTGTGGACAACCTTTTCTCCTCAAGTATAGTCCGCAAACTGGCGACCTTTAATCGATTCATTGACCAAGGAGGATTCACCAGAACAGGAGGTACTTGTGATGCCTGTGGTGGTGCCAGCGGGTCATGTGTTGCTTTAGAGCGCAGCTCTGAACGCTTTCACTTTGTCAACTCAGCTCTCGGCATCGGTGTATGGACTGGAGTCCCAGACCCCACAACCTCTTCATTCTCAGAATAGGAGGAGGTGAATTGGATGGAATCAACATCCACACTACCCTCCGAGCTTGTGTTTGTTGGCACTTGCTTCTTACCCTTCTCGCTCGCCCGTGAAGGTTTAGGATGAGTGGGTTGGGGCTGCTCAACCTCTGCTGCAATCACAACCCCCTTTGCTTTCTTTCGAGGTGGTGGACCTCGTGCTAGAACTTTAGGTCTAGTCATACCTGTAAAAGCACACAAATGACAACAAAGTTTGATTGCAAAGGGTTGGGGAAATAAAATTCTCAAAAAAGCGGAAAAACTTGCTGAAGCAGTTCGGCGTGTGGCCGAGTCCGCTCGGCGTGCAAAAGAGGCTCACCAAAAGTTATAGACATTCCCAGCAAAAATTCAGGTCCAAAAGGGCAATCTCAAGACCATTCGGTGAGTCGCCGAGCTCACTCGGTGAGCAAAAACATACCTCGCCGAATGTTATAGAAATTTTCAACAAAATTACAGGTCAGAAAGGCGAGATCAATGCCATTCGATGACTCGCTGAATTCACTTTGGTGAGTTGAAGGGTCATCGCCAAAAGTACCAGCGGGTCCTCTTCACAAGCTTGGCTGCTCTTCAAGCACAATTTCAAACAAAACACAACTACCCACTATCAATTCACAAGCTGGGGTACTTAGACTTCTCCCAATCGATTCAAAATCAACAAAAATGATGATTTTTCCCTTAAGAACGCCATCACCCAATCCATCATCGGGCAAATTCAAGTCATTTGGTCGAATTCGGGTTACTCAGACTTCATCCATACACTACCCAACATGCAACACCCAAAATTTAATCACCTAACATGAGAAACTTAAACAAATTTGCCCAAACGATTGATTTAACATGCTCGATTTCAATTTAAAACTATACGAATTCACAGGCATACAATCAAGGCACAAAATTTTACGAAGCATCGATAAGCCCATTACACTACCCATTAATATTTCAAATACAACACAAAAGTAAAACAAATTCGAGAAACCAACCTCCAATGTAGACGATGACACAGACACGACAAAGAGGGAGGGGAGAGGATTCACAATGACACTTCAGATGCAAATCACATGACACTTAAATGGAGTTATTGTCTAAAGTTTGAGGGAAAGAGTAGAGGAGTCGAAAATTTCAGATAAAAAGAGAAGATTTGAATTTTAAAAGTAAGAGACTCTTCAGTACGTGCCCTATTCGACGAATTGAAATAACGTCCCCGATTGACACGGAGATCCGCCGAATGGGCCACAGCCCACCGAACTTGACAGAATATTTAGCCCTTTAGTAAGTGCAAAGGAAGAACTCGATCGGGTTCGCCGATCCAACTCAGTGACTCACCGAATGGGCCATAAGCTCACCCAAACTTCCAGAATCTTCCTCATTTTGAACCTTCATGGGGAGATGCATTTGGGTGATGACGGGGGCAATTCGGCCACTCGCTGAGTGTTCCAGCCTCTCACCCATTTGCATTTCTCCCAAAATACGAACTCCAACCTACACATCCAACAAACGTTATTCAAATAACAAAAAGTAAAGCTTGGGTTGCCTCCCAAGAAGTGCCTTAGTTAACGTCGTGGTACAACGTGGACATGCCTTCAAGAATCATCCAAATACAAAACATCAATCACAATCACATTGGGGCGCTCTCCAAAGTAAAGCTTCAGTCTTTGCCCATTCACCTTGAACATCGACCCATCCTCGTTTTCAACTTCTATTGCCCCATTTGTAAACACGCGATTTAATTTAAATGGACCCAACCATTTAGATTTGAATTTTCCCGGAAAGAGTCTCAGACGAAAGTTGTAGAGCAACACAAGATCACCAACTTTAAATTCTCGATGAAGGATTTTGGCGTCATGCCACTTCTTCATTTTCTCCTTATAAAGGGCTGAACTCTAATAAGCTCGAAGCCAAAACTCTTCCAAAGCATGGAGTTGATCAACTCGATCCTTTGACGCGTCCTTCCAATTCAAGTTCATGGCCTTCAAGGCCAACAATACCTTATGCTCAAGTTCAACCGGTAGATGACAAGATTTACCAAACACCAATTGATATGGGGACATACCAATTAGGGTCTTGAATGTAGTTCTATATGCCCAAAGAACATCATCTAACTTTCGAGACCAATCGGTTCGATTTGCATTAACGGTCTTGGCCAAAATCCCTTTGATTTCTCAGTTTGACACCTTGACTTGCGCACTTGTTTGTGGATGATAAGGGGTGGCAACCTTATGCTTGACTCCATACTTGCTCAATAACGATGCAAATATTCGGTTACAGAAGTGAGAGCCCCCATCACTATTAAATGCTCATGGAGTGCCAAGCTTTGTGAAAATGTACCGCTTGAGGAATTGAACAACACTTCTCCCTTCATTATTAGGTAAGGCCACAGTCTCTACCCATTTAGAGACATAGTCAACAGCCATCAAGATGTATTTTTCCCCACAAGAACTCACAAAAGTCCCCATGAAATTGATTCCCCATACATCAAACAACTCAACCTCTAAAATAGGAGTGAGAGGTAATTCATGCCTTCACGATACTCCTCCTTGATTTTGACATTGCACACACTTCTTGACAAGGGAGTTCGCATCTTGATACAACGTTGGCCAATAATAGCCACTTTGTAGTACCTTCGCTGCTGTACGCACTCCACTATGGTGCCCCCCAACCGGTGACGCATGGCAAGCGTCAAGAATAGCATCTACCTCAACTTCCGAAACACATCTTCTAACCATATGATCCGTACACTCCCGGAATAAGTAAGGATCATCCCAAAAATACTTCTGCACTTCAAGAAGGAACCTCTTTCATTAGTAAAAATTCAGCCCATCGGGAAGAATTCTGCACACCACATAATTGGCAAAATCAATATACTAAGGCATGGTGCCATTCGATACAACCATCACCGACTCATCGGGAAAGGCTTCCTAAATGAGATTTTCACTGGAAACAACCACATTTGTTTCAAGCCTCGACAAGTGGTCCACCACTTAGTTCTCACACCCTTTTTGATCTTTGACTTCAAAGTCAAACTCTTGCAACAATAACACCTATCAGATCAACCTTGGCTTTACATCCTTCTTAGCCATCAAGTAACGTATAGCAGCATGGTCGGTGTATACCACCACCTTGGTCCCCAACAAATAGGCTCTGAACTTCTCAAAAACATACACCATGGCTAACAACTCTTGCTTAGTGACGGTGCAGTTCTTTTGAGCTACATTCAAAGTCTTACTTTCATAATAGATCGGGTGAAACAAATTTCCCTTGAGTTGGCCAAGTACAGCCCCCAAAGCCACACCACTAGCATCACACATTAGCTCAAATGGAATGCTCCAATCCGGAGCAACAATGATTGGAGCCAAAACTAGCTTCTCTTTTAGACACAAAATTCCTTGACGCAACCTTCATCAAACTCAAAGACACTTTCTTTTTCAAGTAGCTTACAAAGAGGATAAGCTAACTTAGAGAAATCTTCTATGAACCTCCGGTAGAAACCTGGATGACCCAAGAAGCTTCTAACACCTTTAACCGAAATAGGAGGCAACTTGGCAATAACTTCAACTTTAGCTTGTTCAACTTGTATGCCCTCTCCCAAAATTTTGTGCCCCAACACAATACCTTCTTTGACCATGAAGTTACATTTTTCCCAATTGAGCACAAGGATTGTTTCAACACATCTTTGCAAGACTCTACCAAGGTGCTCAAGGCACGCTTCAAATGTATACCCCACAACTGAAAAGTCATCCATGAAGACTTCCATCAAATCCTCTACCATATCGGCAAAATTAGAGAGCATACACCGTTGAAACGTCGTCGATGCATTACATAATCCGAACGACATTATTTTGAAACAAAACGTCCCATAGGGATATGTGAAAGTTGTCTTTTCTTGATTCTCCGGTGAAATGGAGGTTTTATTATAACGGGAGTAACAATCCAAGAAGCAATACCATCCACGACTCGCAAGTCTATCAAGCATCTGATCCATGAAGGGCATTGGAAAATGATCCTTCTCGGTCCATGCATTCAACTTCTGATAATCCATACATACACGCCAATCGATAACCAATCGCATTGGCACAAGATCACCTTTTTCATTTGGGACCACCGTCATACCACCTTTTTTTGGAATGCATTGAACGGGGCTTACCCACTTGCTATCCGCAATAGGGTAAACAACTCCCGCATCAAGCCACTTGATGATCTGTTTTTTGACAACTTCTTGTATTGGAGGATTCAACCTCCTTCGATGTTCAACACTTGGCTTACAATCACTATCCAATTAAATTTTATGGGAACAAATACCGGGAGGAATTCCCATAGTGTCGGCAATCATACATCCAATAACCGTGATAAACCTTTTTAGCACACTAAAAAGCGCTTGTGTTTGCCATTCAAGCGAATCCGCGGCAATAATCAAGGGTAAAGTGTTATTAGCTCCCAAGAACACATAACGAAGGTGCGGTGGAAGTACCTTTAATTCAAGCTTTGGTGGTTCTTCAATGGATGGCTTTGCAGAAGGACTTTCCCTATTCTTCAAATCAATATCAAGCTTCAAGGGGTTCTTAGAATAAGACCCTAAACCCGATAGAGAAGCCACTACCTCATCATAGTCTTGAATTTCTTCCCCATCATAATTCAAGAGGACGACGGCCAAAGTCTCACCAACACAAGAAATTTCACCCACACTAGCAACCACTTCATCAATCACATCAACGACCGATATCACATGGAGGTCACTTGGTTGCTTCATAGACTTGCAAACATTGAAAGTAACTGCCTCATCATATACCCAAAATTGTAATTCACCACTTTCCACATCAACAAGAGCTCTCCCGATAGCCAAGAACGGCCTATCGAGAATAACAGAGACCTCAGTATCAATCTCACAATCGAGGATCACAAAATCCGCTGGAAATATAAACTTTTCTACCTTCACCAAAATGTCATAGTGGATGCCAATAGGACGATTGATAGAACGGTCAGCCATGAGAAGACACATAGTTGTTGACTTAGGCTCACCTAGCCCAAGTTTCTTGAAAATGTCATAGGGCATCAAATTTATACTTGCCCCCAAATCACGCAATGCTTTAGCAAATTGAAACATCCCTGTAGTGCAAGGGATAGTAAATGCCCCTGGGTCATCCTTCTTGACAACCACATTTGACATAATGGCACTACAACTATGGGATACTTCAACCATCTCGAAATCCATACTTCTCTTCTTCGTGACCAACTCTTTCATAAACTTTGCATAACCCGGCATCTCTAACAACACCTCCACCAATGGAAGATTAATAGAAAGAGTTTTGAAGACGAAGAGAAATTTTTGGAACTTTACGTCTTCATCCCTCTTCTTCAATCGGTGGAGTAACTTTGGGCAATGACTTTGTACATACCGAGGGAGGAACGACCCCCACCTTTGACTTTTTAGCCTCAGTGGAAACATCATTTTTCAGTGCATCATCAACCTCATTGGAAGTTTCATTGTTCAATTCTTCGGCAAGTCCATCACCCTCTAGAACAACAACTTTCCCTTTACTTGGACTTGCTTTATCATCATTTAGCACATCACTTCCCACAACCTTACCACTACGGGTCAAGATTTCCTTGCATCGGGCAGTATCATTCTTTTGATTAGCCAAGGTATCACTAGGAAGACCCCCTTTTGGTTTTGGATTTAAGTGAGATGACATCTGACCCATTTGGGTCTAAAGTTGTTTTATAGAAATCGAATAAGAGGTCACCATTTGATTCAAAGAGGAGAAGTCAGCTTTCATCTCCTTGAGCACTTTATCCGATCCTTCTACCTTTTTTAGGATGCAGGCAAGCATATCCTCGGTCCAAAAGCTCTCGGGGTCAGCATTTGGTTCTTTCAGTTTTGGATGGTCATGGGGAGGCACATAATGATCTCTATCACCATCCCTATCTCTCCAATTCGCACCCCTATCACGCCAATTTTGATCTCTATCTCTCCATCCACCATCGCAATCTTTGTTCCAACCTTGATTCTCGCCCGGCCTTGGATAGCTCAGACGAGAACCCCCCCACCTGGTTTGACAAAAACTGTACCTCTTCATTGTACATGGCATCAAACTGTGCATCATCCAGCCTCATTCCGCTACTAGCACCAACTGCATTCATAGCTTTATAACCACCTCTCATGACATGTTTAGTCAACAAATCCATTTGGGTCATCATCTTGGCCATGTTTTCATCACGCTCCTGGTTCTTCTCCATTTGTTCTTTGGTCAACCCAACATTGAGAGGAGATACATGATCCTCTCTCGTATGCCATGCTCGATTAATCTTGGTCATCTCATTAAGCAAAGGCGACGCTACAACAAATTGTTATCTCATAATTCCACCCCTGATAAGTTGATTGGCGACACCCTTGTTGACGGAGTCAAGACTCTGATAGAAATATTGCAAGAACACATTGTTCGGCAACCCATGAGCAGGACATTGGAGGATCAGCTTTTGAAACCTCAACCAAGTTTCATGAATGGGCTCACCATCAATCCGCTTGAAATTTTGATTGCTATCCCTCAACTTCAACATCCTCGAGGAAGGGAAAA
This sequence comes from Solanum appendiculatum, assembly GCA_018342035.1. NCBI lineage: Eukaryota > Viridiplantae > Streptophyta > Magnoliopsida > Solanales > Solanaceae > Solanum > Solanum appendiculatum. The sequence continues at coordinate 269,066 of JAGDQO010001198.1, forward strand.
ATCTTTCATAGAATACCTCCGTGAGCTCCTCCCAAGAAGTAATAGAGTCCGTTGGTAGTTCGGCCAACCAATTCATTGCTTCCCCCACTAGAGAAAGAGGAAACTAACGAAGTTGGATTGACTCTTGAGAGATATTCCTGAAGGAGAATGGTCCGCACACATCCACGAAATTGCGAATGTGATCATGAGGGTCCTCATGAGCAAGCCCCCCAAAGAAACCTTTCATTTGCAGCAGCAGGAGCATAGTTTTGGTCACATGAAAATTAGTGTTGCCCACAGTTGGGGGAAAACGAATAGCTTTGGCACTTCCCATTTGATCCACATTGATCTCGTTCAAGTTTTCGTGCCCTAGTTGACTAGAAGCATTACTTCCATTCACACTCATTTCTTCACCTATTGAGAGCAAACAACAAAAATACTAATAAGAAAGTTCTACTACAACCAAATTAGTTCACAAAAACACTTCAATAAAAGAATTCTAAACACCACTCCCCGGCAGCGGCGCCATTTTTGATAATGCTCAACTACATCTCTTATAATTCAAAGTGTAGGTGATCGCTAGCAAGTATAAATCCAATGGTGAGTTGGGGTCGATCCCACAAGCAGTGATACGGAAAAGAAATTAAATACGAAGTATGAAAGTGTTCTAATCTCTTGGAGAATAGAAGTAAATAAAATGCAACATCATGTTAATCAAGAAGTTTCAATTATGAATATTAAGAGAGTATGGTAATCAATTGTTAACGAAGATGATTAACACAGGGTTTGAACAAATAGAGAAGGGACCTTAGAAGTGTGTGAGCTTGAATACTAATTTTGCTTAATGGGTAATGAATAATTGCTTTAAGTCGTTGAATCTCAATGGGTAGGATGGATTGCAACTATAACAACTATTTTTCAATCAGCTATCATGTTTAAAGCAAGTTCTTTCGAACCTCAACAAGCTTAACAATGCAAAGCAACCCAAACCCTTAATTTAACCCACTTTATCAAGCTGGGTTGTAAAGACTATCAATCATATATTTCACTCTAAGCACCTTTCATAAGCAAGCATAGAGATCAAAAGCTAGAACTGAATTTGCAACTTCAATTCACAAATGAAAACAAGAATAAATAGCTGAACCCATTTCAAAACAACATTAAATCTAGCAATTAATAATACCCACAAGCTAATTTATGTATTCGATTACATAGTCACACCCCTAAGGAAAGGGGGTTTAGCCAAGCATAATAAAACGCAAGAAATAGTTACCAAAAAGATTCTCCATCGAAATGTCAAAATCTCCAATACTCAATGCCAAAGATTCAGACTAAAACCTTAAAACCCCAATATCTAAGCTGAAAACCCACTCCAAGAATATTCAATTTTTGTAAAAGTATCTAAAAGGTGTCAAAAGTGTGTGTCCCACCTTCTCTCTCTTCAAAAATCAATTTATATGTTCCCAAAAACTTTCCAAAATTTTAATACGTAGTCCCATCAGCGAAGTTAGTCAGGATCACCGTACGACTCGGCGAACTGCCAATTAGCACACCTTCTCACCATTTGGACTTGGCTTCTGCATCTAGTTGTTCTGTTCATTTAGGCAAGCTGGATCGAGCTCGCCATTCCCTTCGGCGTATCACCGAAGTGCATTTTTGAAACGACCCCAAAAATGCCCGAAAATGTGCTTCGGAAACACCTATAATTGTAATTTCCATATATCTCAAAATCCGGTGCATGATTTCGGAAATTAGACTTCATATTCTTATTTGTGGGGTCAAATTGAGTGGGAAATGGGTCTAACCCGAATTTTAGAGCAACCGTATCAAAATTCGAAAATCGCAAAAATTGCGATTTGGAGGGTCAACTTTAAAGGGGCATATCTCTTAGCACACAAGGAACTGGAAGGGCTTCAACCTATCAAATTAAATCTCTTTGAGTTATCTTTCCAACGCACTTGGTTTCACCTTAGTCCGAGTTAGGATGAGGGAGTTATGACCATTTTCGTAAAACCTGTCTGTGCAGATTTGCAATTTCCAGTGAGCTTTTTTTTTAGGCGGGATTGGAGACGTTTTTTTTATAAAAAGGGGATATGTCCCATACTTAGTCATTTTTCTTAACTCCAAAAACACTCTCTAAGCCCTCTCCAAAAATTCCACCAAGATCTTCAACCAAATTCAAACATCTCAAGCTCTAATTCCGGATTCAAGACTCAATCTCAAGCTTCGATTCTCCATTCCAATCTTCATCAAGGATTCTCCAAGTTGAGGTATGTGGGTTTGATTGTGGAAACCTTCCTTTCCACAAGTCCAACCATTTATCCGCTATTTCTACTTCAAGTTTATGGGTCCTTATGATTATTTATGAACTCTTGAATTATGGAATTACTACTACACACCCTATTATGGTCCATTTTTCATATTATCATGAAATGGAATTATTATGTGATGTTTATGGTTTACATGCTTCCATGATCAAATTATGAAGGTTGATATATATATGTATGTTGTTGGTGGGCTGATTTTTATGGATTTTGGAATTGGTTGGACTTAGTATTCTTGAAATACATGATTTCATTTACATGAACAATTGCCCACCTTGTGTTTGATAAAATGCCCATTTATAGAAATCTTAAGAAAGGGAAGGTCCAAGGTACGTCCTATGAGTCGGATGGTTATGAAATTACTGAAATGATGATGAAATGGACACATGTATATGATTTTCTCTATAAAAGTGTTGTGAGTCGACCAAGCCTAGTACGGGGGGTAGTAGGCCCGTATAACCGTATCGAGGGGTTGGTACCTTGGTTGCCTAGTACGGGGGGTAGTAGGCCCGTATAACCGTATCGAGGGGGTGGTACCTTGGTCGCCTGCTCCGGGGGGTAGGTAGGCCCGTATAACCATATCGAGGGGTTGGTACCTTGGTCCCTAGCACGGGGGGTGGTAGGCCCGTGTAACCATATCGAGGGGTTTGTACCTTGGTCCCTAGCACGGGGGGGTGGTAGGCCCGTGTAACCATATTGAGGGGTTTGTACCTCTTTCGCCTCTCCAAGGGGGTGGTAGGCCTTGGGAATACTATATTGATGGTCACTCGCCACACATGTACTACGTCCCATTAAATATGATTTTTATGTAAGCATCATTATACATACTATTTTATTAATATGCTATCTATTGGGTATGATTACGCATTTTTTCCTATGATGTCCATCTAATGTAGCCTTGCATTGCATCCCCTATCCTTAGTACATTCAAATGTTACTAAGCATACTCTATGCCTACATGATGTCACCATGTAGGACCGGAGCACGATACGCTTGACCATCCTCCTCCGCGTGGCTAGTACGATTTTCTATAGTGGTTATTGGTGAGTCCTCCATTTCGGGGACGTTGCTCATGATCTTTTGCTATGTATAAAACTTTTCCTTTCTAGTTATGTTTTGACTATGAGGGTGAGCCCGTTAGTTTGTCTTGGCCCCCGCTAAGTACTCATGTTTAGAGGTGGTGTTGGACAAGTTGTGTATTATGCTTGAGCTTGACTCATCTATGGTATTTATGTATCATTTTTTTTTCTTGCTCCCTTAGTCCCGATTTCCTCCTTGATTATGCTTATCGCTTATGGTCATTTAATTGCTTCCGCGACCAAGGAGGTGTAATGATACGCTATGAGGCTTGTTTGGGGTTCCTTCGGGTTCCCCATTCGCCGGTCACATCTAGGCCCTAGGCTTGGGTCGTGACAGGGGGTATAATCTTTTTATTTATTATACTTTTTGTACATCCTGAGTCTACTAGAATTAGGGTTTCTATTTCATAATCTTGGATCCTTATTCTTGCTAAAAAATTTATCGTACTTATCTTTTTATCCTCATTACAAATCAATCCATTATAAAAAGTGTTTAAAAATTCTTCTTCCGGTTCTGATTCTTCTTGTAATTTTTCTTTCCCTTTCTCTACTTTTTCTATCATTTTCTCTAATTTTTCTATTCTTTTTCTTAGTTCCTTTATTTTATCTTCTATTCCTTCGTTCTTATTAATCTGAGAAATATTTACCGATTTTTTGTCTCTATCATTAGTTTGTATAGGCGTATTTAATTTTTTTTCTATACATGGTATACATCCCTCTATATAGCATTTTTTACATTTTGCTCTCCTAATCTTTCCTGGATACCAATGACATATGTAACATTGATTACTGTCTAATCCCTTCCCCTGTTCAAATTCATGTTCACGGGTTAAAGATACATTCACCATATTGTGACTATCTGTTTCTTCTATTTGTAACTTATCTAGTCCTAATTCGTTTATTAGTTCTTCGTCTTCAGAATCTGAAGACTCTTTCTTTTGTTCTTCAATTACTTCCATGCTTACGATGGAGTATATGCTTTCATTGTCTGACATAAATTCATCTACATTTATTAGGGTTTCTTGAAAGTCTTCTATTAGTTGTGCGTTTCTTGTTCTACTATTATTTCTTTTAGGGCAGGTGTTAGCCAGATGTTCTATACTTCCACATGTGAAGCATTCTAATTTATTCTTGTAATTCCTGTTATTATCATATTTTCTCACATGTCTATATTTGTCTAAATATGATTTTCTTGCCATTGATTTTCTTAAATAATATTTTCTTTTAGGATAACTATTTCTGTAGTTCTTTTTATTCTTTCCGTATTTCTTTTGTGGATGGTCTTTATCATAATTTTGTGTGGTGTATATACTTTTACAAAAAATAGTTTCATTTTGTTTTAATTGTTTCTGTATTTGTATGTTGGTACATTTTTCTTGTAGTATTGTCATGATATGTTGTATTCTCTGTCCTATTGACCATCTTCCATCTGGGTTTTGTATTACTCCTTCTCTTTTATACCATTTTCCCTCTATTTCTCTTCCTAAAGCTCCAGGTAATTTATTAAATAGTTTTTTTCCTAGATTTCCATCAAAAGCGTTTCCACTTATACTACAATAATAAAAATATTCATTTAATAATTCTTTTATGTTAAACCAATTGCTTATACTTAATTGTTCTAGTTTTATTAGAGCATTTCTTTGTAAGGTTATTAGTCCACTATTTGGGTCTTCTCCTGTTATTAAACTATGTATTTTATTTGTAAAATTATATGGGTTTGGTCCCATATTTACAATTCCTTGAAATTCTTCTGGGAATTCCGTTTTGTATGATTCCCACAAACCTTTTGTGGATTCTCCTAGAAATGTTTCCATGTATCTATACATTGTTTCCGCATCATTTTCTTGATTAGTCTGTATATAGTCTGCCACTACTATTCATTTCCATAAGTCTATTACAGAATTCCATAGCTGAGGATCATGGGCTGCTATGTTTAAAATTTTTCCCTTATTTCCTCCCTCTTGGAGTCTAATAGGTTCTTCTATAGGTAATCTTTTTCCTTTGGGTTTTAAATTTTCTGTCTGGACTTCTTGATTTATTCTATATACCCTATATCTTGGTAAATTTTTCGTATTTGTCTGTACTTGTTGCATTGAAGTAGTTTTTTGGAATGGGCTAGAGCTACTTGAAGCGCTTTCCATTAATTCTTTTATACTTAAAGTTGTTTCACTAATAACTGACTTGTTTTCCTCTTTTTCTACTTCTTGCATTCTATATCCGCAATTATCTTGTCTCAGTCTACATTTTTTAAAATGTTCTTCTACCTGATTTAATTTTAGCTTTCCTTTTTTGCATCCTTTACATTTGAATTTTGTATTTTATCTTGATTATAAACTTGTTCTGCATTTTTTATTGCTTCATCTACTTTGAAATCATCTTCTTCTATTATCTCAATATTCATTAGTTCAGATTCTTCCTCATCTATTTCACTTTCTTTTTGGTCTGTATATGTATAATCTGTAAATCTTATTGAGGTTTGTCCTTTACTGTTTGTATACATTAGATGGTCTTTTGGTTTTAATATTTCTTTTTTACTTAAATTTTCTAAATTTCATTCTAACCCAGCGTATTCTTCTGAGTCTATTTTTAATGGCTTCATTACTTTTATGCCTTTGTCTCCCATTAACCCTACTACGTCTTCCACTTTTAATTTAAATTTTGTATTACTATTAGTGTCAATTTTTCCTATAAAACCTACGCATATTAATAGGTTGTTTCCTCCTATCATTTCTTCATATCCTTTTGTTTGTATACCTATTTTAATATGATTTGCAAAATCAGTGGAACTTAACATAAAATCTGGACTACCGTAGAAAAGTCCTCCGTTATTTGCGTAGCCTGTTTCTGTTCCGTTATTTTTTCTCTAATAACCCTTTCTAGTTTATTATTTATTTCTAGTAACAGTAGTATTGTTGTATTATTTTGTTTTATTAGCGTACTGTCTGATTTCCCTTGGGGTTGATGATTTGACAATCCTTTGGGGTTTGACTGGATTTGTTCTGTTCTTTTTAAGATTGCCTGATACAAAGGGTCATTCATGAAAGTACTATACTTTTTATTTGGCCTAATTCTTCTCTTAATTCTTTTAGTTCTTTCTTAAAATTATATTTATTTATACTTAATTCGTCTATTTGGTTATTATTTATTTCTTGATTATGGTGGTTTTGTATCTTTCTTTCTAAATCTGCTTGTTGCTTCTTTAGATATTCTAAATTTTGTTCTAATTTTTCTAATAGCTTATTATGCTTTGTTTGCAGGTCTTTCAAACTTTCTAGAGTCTTTACTACCTTTTCTTGATCTATTTGAACCGTTTCTCCTAAATTTATAATTAAGTCTGTAATAGTATTTAGATGTTGGTCTGAACTATGTAATAAATGTTCTACGTTACTAAAATTACACCTTATGAGCGACTCATCCTTTAGTCTTCTATATTTCTTTTTTGGTAATATTTTTAGGTCTAAATATTCTAATTCTCTTAGTTTACCTATTGTATTTTATTCTTAACTCTCTTATATATTTTGCTTCTAATTTAGATATTCTTTTTATAAGTTTATTTAATTTTTTATTATCCTCTTTACTTTGGTTTAAATTTATATATCGTGGATATAATAACTCAATTCTTTTTCTTATCTTTTGTATTTTATCTTTAACCATTTATCCTAAAGGGATTCACACTGGTCTTTGTTTCTGAAAATTTATTCTAGACTGATTATTTTCAATAGTTCTTTCTAGTGCTAGTATTTCCCACTTTATATTTGATTTAAGTCTTTCGGCAACTTCGTCTGTAGTCGTGATTCGTTCTATAAAGTTTTTCCTTATGTCTTCAATTAATAATTCGTCTATAATTTGTAATAATTGTAGTAAACTTTTTATTTTTTGTTTATTTTCTTTAATTTCTTGTAGCTCTCTATGTAAGAGTCAATAGTTAAACGCTATAGATCTAGTAATTGGATGTCTTTTCATGCAAAAAAAATTTCTTGAATTATCCTAACGGGTAGTATTTTATCTTTTATATATAATATTTTTTAATCCTTAATCTAGTTCCTATGTCGTATCATATATTATGTATTTCCCAATCTACAAAGTTTTTTACTTGAATTACTTCTAGGTCTGTCTGATCTAATTTATCTTCTATATTTATTAAATTTTTATAAATTCTTTTTAATTTTTCTTAATTTAGTCACCTCTACTTGTCCAATGTGAGCTATTAGATGATGAAGACTTATATATCTAGAATATCTATGTTACCTCATAAACTAAACAATCTATTATTAACTTGGTCCAACTTCAATCTTTAGGCTCTGATACCAATATAAAAACACTTAGATATAAAAACACTTAGATTAAATTATAATAAAGACTTATATAAAATTCAGATAGGTTTAAAATCTGCAAAGGGTTTTGATATATATATATATATATATATATATATATATATATATGTTGACACCCAATTTTGGCCTAACATTTTTCAAAATTCTTAACTTTTATGTTTTATTTATTAAATTGATCAAAATACATTTTTTTAATTTTAAATAGAGATAAGTGTCAAAAACACAGTTAAACTGTCTTTTTTTTTTAGTTTCATACCTGAACTATTGGAAGTGTGATTTTCATACCTAAACTATCACTTATTAGTTTGAGAAACACACATCTCTCTTTTATTACGCTCTCTTCATGGTGTGTGTACTATATTCTCTCTTTCATTTAGATTTTTTTTGCCAAATCACATTCCACCTTGACAAAAAATAAAAAAATTATTAGTATTAATTAAAATTAAAGATTAAAGAATTATTATCTCAAAAAAATAATATTTTTCTTACGCTCGATCTCATTGTACTCAACCCCCCCTGCCAATTTTTTTTGTTTTTTCTAAAAAATTTCTTTTATAATTTTTTTTTTTTACTTCATCTCCCCCCCACCCCCACCCCCACCATTTTCAAATAATAATTTAAATACTATTTTTATTTTTTTAAAAATAATTCTATCCCACCCCACTAGCACTCCGCTTCCAAATTTTTTTCTCGTTTTGTGTTTTTCTTACTTATCACAAGTTTTTTTTTAAATAAAATTTTATTTATGTTATATTCAGTAAACAAGTAGAAAAAAGATTTTTCTATAAATATATGTACATATTTTACACAAAACGAGAAAAAAGTAAATAAATAAATTAAGAGCCGAGGGTTAAATAAGGTGGGGTAGAATTTTTTAAAAATAAAATAATATTAAAAAATGGGAATAAGTGGGCGAATTTTTTGGGGGGTTGGGGGGTGGGATGAACACTACTAGAAAATAGGCCTGTTGCAACGCCAGAACATTCATTGCCATAGACCCAAAAAGTGTTGCAGTAGCCTTATGGCAACAGAAAAGGGTGTGTTGCATATAAGCGTGTTGCAATACGTCTATAGTAACGGTTTTATGCAACACTTTCTACACCGTTGCCACACACCTATCTATAGCAACAGTTATATTTTATTCTATGAAAACACTTTTTGTGGGTTATTGCAACAGTTACGAACCGTTGCGACAAATTTATTCCAACGATTTGAAACCGTTGCAAATGAGCTACCACAACAGATTTATAAAATAGCTTGGTCAAGCTATTACAACGGTTCTGCTAAACTATTGCAACAGTGTTATTAAGCTATTGCAAATAGGCTATTTTTAATGGTTATAATTGTAGGCTATTGTAGCCACTATACATATTATGTACTTTTGCAATAAACTATATTATATAATGATAGAAAATATTAAATCAATATGTACTTCAACTATGCCAAAACTTAAAAATATTCAAGAGTTAGCATACATTGATGTTTGCAAAAATTATGCCCAAACTTAAAAATAGTCCTAAAATGTTCGAGAGTTAGCATACATTTAAGTTCACAAAAATTAAGGCCAAAAGTAGAAATAGTCCTAGAATGTTTGTAGATATAGATCAACCAATTCTCTTTAAGTAAGGTCTTCACTGCTTTCATTCCCGCTTTGTTCATTTTGATCACCTACAATTTCAAAAGGGACAACAGTTAAAGATAGGGAAAAGGAAAAACAAAGTTCAAAAAGGAAAAAGGAAAAGAAGTCATATAGCTCGTATCATGGTTGTTTCTCACTCACTGAATTTCATTTACATACTTTCTCATGTTTTGAAGAGCACAAGGATACGACTATCATTGTCTAAAGGATAACATTACAAAATGTTTCAATACCTATGGCAGTTTGTACTGACACCTAAAACCTTACACTTCTTTTGCTTGATCAAAGCCAAGAAAAAAGATAGGGACTTTGGCAGTTCAGCTAATAAGCAAAATGACGATAGTAATTGACATTGTAGGAGAAGAGAAAAATAGTGCCTGATAGTAAGTTCAGCCCTGAGATGGAGTATGTCATTAATAAAATAGAGACTGTCCTCGGCCATGAAAGAAGTCCAGGGTATGGCGAATAAATTGCGATAGCCAACTGCCTTACCCCCAATAAAAGTGTAGTTTCCATTGTATTTGCTGACATACTCCTCAGGGACAGCAGTTAATTAGGACAACAGAATTTTAATAAGAAGCTGAAAGTGCACATATTTAGTAAATTCAACAACCCAGATCAGTATATTTTTACAAAAAAACAACTACACCTAAAATCAACCCAGAACTTAAGTACACCTTTTCAAACCTTCTTAGTCAATTGATGTTTCAAGATTAGTTAAATTCTCCAAAACTACGCAAACAACAGTAAATATAATCTCGATACATTCAAGTTCGATAAAATAACAAGATGATCACAGTTGCACCAGCAACAATAGAAGAAGATTGCAAGTGTAGTAGTATTAGAAAAGAAAAAGTAGAAGCAGATGAACAGATCGAAAGAAGATGAAGCTGAAGCAAACAAGAAACTGCAAAAGCAGTAGTCGAATAAAAGGAAGAAGAAGAAGGAGGATTCTGACCAAGAATGTTGTTGCTGATAGATGGACGGTGGATTGACCGAACAGTTGTTTCTCGTGTTGACGAAGCATCAAGTAATGTTGCTAGAACATTAGCATCAATTGGTAGGCCTGAACGTTGAAGTTTTGTTATGACATCTTCTACAATTTCTTGTCTCATCATGGTCTTCTGTTCATCAAAGTGTTCCTTCTGTTCCTCAATTTTTTCTTCCATTCTTAGCATTCTCTCTTCCATCTTTTTCATGATCTCATTTGTTTCATTTGACGAGGCTTCAAAATGTCCCACTTTCCCTTTCAAAGTAGTTTTTGTAACCCCTCTTCCATACAATCTCAAATGTCCCGGATGTTGTGATCCCATGACAGATGCAAATGCATCAATTGTCTCATTACCATCTTCATTTTGTTGCATTTCAATGTTCTCCATCTCAGCCTATAATGTAATTTTATTTTTAAAAAGTAAGAGAATTCAAGTATACATATAAAGAGTCAATACGAAAAATTCAATTTAAATCAAACAAAATAAAAATTAGATAGGAGACTCACAATTTTACTAGTTGTATCTTCATCTGTATCCTTGTATGATCGATTGGGTTTTCTTTTTCTTGTAACCACAAAAAATTCCTTAAGTGATGGAGGCTCATTAGTTCCCCTCTCTTTTTCCTAGACACATTAAAAGTGGATATCAAAAATCTTCTTTTAAAAAGTCGACATGTTTATATTCAATGCTACACAAGAGAGCTCATACCAAATCATTGCGAACTAAAGCAAAGCTTTTTTTGCCAACGGTATGCGGATTCTTCCACTTTTTTCGATTCTCACTATTGGTTTTGGACATTTTCTACAAATAGAAGAGAATATGTTAAGCTGGTACACTCATGACAGATATAATCTAACTCCCAGTTACAAATACTCCATTACTAGGAGTTATAATAATTTACTAGGACAAAACAGAAGATGGAGGATAACTGAATATTTGTGGACTGTTGTTGCTCAGTCTAAACACAGGTTTATCTTGTGGTTAGCTGTACAAAGAAGATTCTTGATAAAGGAAAGATCAGCTAATATGCATATCCCACAGACATAGTGATAAAGGAGATTTTTTTATCAAAGTCATAAGTTTTCACCGTTAACCTAAAAAATGCAAAAATAAAGGAGATTTTTTTATCTTTTCCCTAGATTGATGATTTAGATAACTCTAATTGCGTATTACCAGCTAGTAAGACTCACCTGAAATTTTTCTGAGTTCCAATAATTAAGAAGTTCCTTAAATTGAGATGTTGGAACATCATGAGGCCTTTTTTCCATTCGAATTTGATCATTAGCATAGGCATCAAAGTGGTGTGTTTTCAAATCAAACTTACGCCTTCTCCAAGCTTCTTGAATTGTTTTTAAAGTCCATCTATTTCCAATTTCCGGAATATCATATTTCTCCTAAAAGTTGGGACAATGAGTTAGTGCAATAAATGTGAAATATATTCAACTTAAAAGAGAATTGGAAACTTTAAACCTTGGTATAATCCCACAAATCTTTTTTTGTGTCAAGTAGCTTCCAATTTTCTATATCAAGAGGACAAATGGTCGCATTCCTTGCAAGTGTACCGAGGAAGCTGCTCAACTCTATCACGACATCATTACTAGGACCAACAGGCTGACCATCTTTATTTAGTACAATCAATTTACGATCATGCCTTCCATGTACAGTTAACATCTTTGTTTTACCTCTTTGTCTTTTTTGAGTGGAAGAGGCTACAATAATACATAAATAAAGATAACGTCAAAATTAGTAATGTAATTTGATTTTATAAGTGAAAAAGGATAGCAATATTTTAAATAAAATCTAGATGTTCTTGCCTTGTTCTTCGCATTGTTCATTTAGTTCAACAGTAGTAGAATTCAATTGAACTTGTTCTGCTACTGGTTGCGCTTCATGGTTAGTTGAGTCAGCTTGTATATGGAATCCTGCCTCTGGATTTTGTGGTTCTAGTAGATGTTGTTCTTCTATAGCATCTGTTAAACGCTGACTCTTTTCAATTGACCTTATAGAACTCGTTAGATCATCTCTTCTTCTAGCTAGCAACAACTTCTTTTGATTCACAAAAGATGTAAGTGTTCCAGCTGGAACAACTGCTCTTGTTTCTTTATTCCTTATTCTTGAAGACCCTCGTGTCATGACTACCAAGAACTGCCCACTGTAAAAACAAATATAAAAATATAAGGAGTTAGACATCCCAACATAATCAAGAAGATACAGCAGAATCAGAGAAAAGAAGATTACAGTCGTAATAACTTTTTTAACATCATAAGACGAACTAGAAAAAAGGGAGAAAGGATGAATCAGAAATCAGAATCACTGCTTCTTGCTACCTGATTCACCTAGGCTTTCTGAAGCACAAATCACTCAGCTCATTTCAGCATATGAAGCACTAAAGTGATCTCTAATAACACCGAGATCACCCAAAAAGATAGAAGTACACAATAATATAAAAAAAGGCAAGATCAATATTCTTTCAAACCAATGGTACAGATAAGGAAATGCAATACAAAAATTTTCCAATATTTTCATATTTGTATATATTTAAAAGAAGTTGAAAAGTCCCTTCGTCAATCATCAGCCACCATCCAATCCCAATCGGTATCATCAAAGTTCTCATCTTCTTCTGATGTTTCCATATCTTCTGAATGTTGATCATAAGTTGTCATATCAATGACATCACTAGGTACATCTTCTCTCGACCATGTGAGGTCAACATCAGGTATTCTATTTGATTTTCCAATGGCATCGTCAGGTTCCCTAAAAAATGTGTCTCCAATATTAGGGCAATTCCCTTCTTCTAAATCATATAAATCAGCATTGACTTTGGTCCTTGCATAATAAACCTCTTTCTCAATTGGATCCTCTACATAGAAAACTTGATGCACTTGAGATGCCAGTACAAAGGGATCTTCAGTACTGCATGACTTGTTGAAGTATACCCGAGTTAATCCATATTCATCTATTTCATTACGAAACCAATCACATTTAAACAATACAACACTAAAGCAACCCCAATAATCAATCTCAATGATATCTTGAATAACTCCATAATAGACAACCTCTCCATCAATGGGATTTTGATCTCTAGCACTAGCAAAACTATCTGTAGTTGCTGATAAAGTCACTCCATAATTCTGAGTCTTGCATTGACTATCTCGCTTCATTGTATGGAATCGATATCCATTGATGGAATATGCTGTATATCTTTTTGCCGCAGTATTAGGCCCTTTAGCGAGTTGTCGCAAATGTTCAGGCACTTCAACAGTTTTAACTTTCTCTTTAAGCCAGTTGCCGAATTCCTGACTATGATTCTGCGCTCTAACCCATGCATTTGATCTACTGTGATTGTCAATTACACTCTTATGTTCCCTGCAAGCATGCATGTTTCAAATTAAATTTTATGCATACAGTTAAGAAGTTCTTATCATATAAATAAAAGATTGAAGTTTATAATACAAGTGACAGGTCTTACATGATGAAGGTCTCCATTATTTCATCTCCTGTATTGAACAATACATATCGATGTATATCAAAACATAACTGGAGATCCATGTGAAAATTATTTCCTTCACTTTTTTCCTCCCTTCCAATCGGATGGCCAAACTTAGGGAATATAGGTGACAAATTATCTCCATCTATTTCAATTCGCTGATCATCCTTTGATTGGTATCGACTAAATTTTGTTTTCGCCCTATCATGTAGGTATTTGGAATAAAAGTTGACGCCCTCTACTGCCATATATCCCTCTAGTATTGATGCTTCTAGATGATATCGATTACGAACAAGCCCCTTGAAGCCACATAGGTTTCTTTCAGTGGAATACATCCAACGAAGATGTGTCGGACCCCCAAGCTTAATTTCATTTACTAAATGGATGGGCAAATGTACCATTATATCAAAAAAAGATAGAGGAAAAATCTTTTCAAGGTCACATATAATCTCATTGATCTCAGACTGCATTGTATCAAGATCTGTT